>JAJIYU010004594.1:0-23982 GCA_030144865.1 Tinospora cordifolia
TCTTGTCTTGATTAAATTGAGATCTTATTCAATTTTGTTATTAAAGAAAATTCAATTACCATTTGTATTCCCCGAGGACGATACCCGGACTTTCCGGATATTACTACAAGCAATCTCGTATACTTGCGAGTTCACTAACAACAATGACGCCAAACAAAAGAAATGTACATTTTATTGCTAGAATGGGATCAGTTTGGGCATTTGCGACATACAATCAAACCTAATTTCTCTGCTATGGCTACTATCTCTATTGTGGAAAACTACTCTGCCCAAAAGCCTACTGCAATTGTTGAGGGGCTAGAGCCGGTGCTCTAGTAGGACAGTGTTTAGCCAAATCCCCTCTCTAATTGTACACAAAACACAGCCCTTTTTCTAAGCCCTCTCTCTCTCTCTGATCGTCAGTCACATAGTTTGGTCAAGTTTGCTCAGTCTAGTGCCTATCATAAGTTTGTCTGTGGCTTTGAGACTGAGGTGCTATGTACCTATCCTGCCTACTCTTCCTCTTTTATGAGGCTCCTATGGCCTGACCTGATTGTGACCTCTTGGTTTTATTTCTTAATACATGTTCATACTCGAGGTCTCGCTTGACAAACTGTGCTCTCTCTACTGTCTCTCTCAGCGTAGTCAGCTTTAGAGGAGTTATAATCTTCCTCATTTCTAGCTTTAGTCCGTTAGTGAATCTGTCGGTCTTGGACTGCTCATCTATAATCAACTCTAGGATGAATCTAGGCAGCTTGGTAAAACTTTACTTATACTCGGCCACTATCCTGGTCTTCTGAGTCAGCTAATGAACTCAGTTTGTAGTTGTTTGGTCTTCACCATAGAGAAAAAGTGGCCATAGAATAGAGTCTTGAACTGCTCCCATGTAGTGACAGACTCATCCATTGTGGGGTCATTCATAATCATCTCCCATCAATGATAGGCGGGTCCCACAAACTGATGCACTGCTAGTGTAACTCTCCTGGGTCTGGTAACCTCCATAGCATTCAAATGTTTATTTCTCTCCAAAAACCATCTGTGTGCTGCCACATGATCGGCCATAACCTCCAATGCACTGGGTTGCAGCTTTCGAAACTCAATTAATAAATCCTTCTACTCCCTTTCATACACCGTTTGTCGGTCATGTGCTACTAGGCTGGCACGAATTGGTCCTTGATGAGTCTGGGGCTAGGGCTGTGCTTATGCCTCGTGCTATGGCTGCATCGATGTCAGTGTCTCTACCAATGGCTACAAGATCCTTATGACTTACTACACTACACTCTAAGTGATCTCAATGATCATCTCAGGCATCACCATCGCCCTTACTAGCACTACTACCCCTGGGGTCGTCTTGTCCCCCTGCCTTGACTGGTTTGTGTTGGCCTTTCTAATTGCATTCCTTCTTGTATTTCCCCTTGTTCTCACCATTATGTATAAGCTAAAATTTATTTTAGTATCCAATAGTTTAGTCATAATAAAGCAAATATTTTCCCACATTCAAAAATATTCATAATAAATTTCAATTTCAATTTGGGCTACACAATCCCTTTTCTCAACACTCTGGATAAAAAATGCCCTTTTAACTTACGATAACTATCATTTTTCGAGGTATTTATTCCCATAGTCAAAACAAAATTCTTCCTCGTTATTTGTATTACCATGACTCTAGATTCATGTTTCTAATTTCTCGATTGTTCTGTTGCCTACTAGTTTATTCTTTTAAGTTGTACTTTGAGGTTTCCATCCCTCACGTATGTTTTCAGGGTACTAGATTTGTTTGGTTTATGTAGCAATACTGATAATAATTATTACATATATAGCAAGAAATCACTTGATCAATCAAGCAAGCAATACGTGCTAGCATTGTAAAGTTCCAAGCTTCCATCTACAAAGGTTTCACCACACCCACATAATTTCGCAAATGTCTCGATTCTAAGGTTTTGCAAGTCCCACTATGCTTGACCGTCCCATACAAGTCAAACATAGTACGTACAAGTTCTTCCAATGATACCGATCATTCATCAAACATGGTCTATCAATCTCCGAATCTCGGATTCCTCCATACCCCCAAATTCTTATGTGTCCCATACCACATAGAAACCAAAGATACAAGATCCTCCCGATCTCATGTCCTGACCAATCAAGTGTTAATTTTCACACATTTTCAGTCTCTACCTTATGTCCTATAAGCTTTTATTTAGGTTTATGATCCACTGTGCCTTCATGGTAACACTCGGTCTCTATCTACGGTCTTTAAGGTCTCATCCTTCGATTGAAAGATCTCTTTTGACAAATCAACACTGACACTTCTTTTCTCGTGATACCATCAGTCCAAAATTTACCCTAGGGACAGTTCCAAAGTAGGCATCAACCCTCAAGGACACCCCCTTGGAGCAGGCATCAAACCATCAAGGACACCCGATCCGAAGGTGGGTATCAGACCCTTAAGGACACTTCTCCAAGAAGTCATCAAACTATCCGGGACACCTCTCTGGACAAGCGTCTCTCTTGCGAGTAAACTTAGGATGTGTTTGCATCAGTGTTACATTCTCGCAACCTAACCACCTAAAATAACATCTATCTATTTATTTAAACATCTGCCCAGTTTATCTAATAACTAGTCTCTGATAGTAGCTTTGGTATTAGAAGAATCATCTTTTTCTCAGTGAGCTACAACCTTTGCTCTGGTACTAGCTTTGTGACACCCCGGCTCTTTATTTCCCTCTCTTTCTCTCTCTGTACGACGAGTCATCAGGGTTGCGTGAGGAGATGGTGTGCGCTTGTCCAGCCGAAGACATCGGGCTCAAGTTATTCACGAATAGCAGGAGGCTGTGTGGTGCGGTTCCTTTCTGTTTATCTCATGCATCCAAACTTTCTTTCAAATAAGTCATAAATTTAGTTAAAAATACGCCGTGATCTTTAAAATGCCAGTTTTGCCAATAAAATGACATTCATTAAAGAAATGTATGTAGCGATTCTAAATACATAAAAAATCAAAATGGAAGGATATTCTACAAAACAAAACACTTTGCAGCAGATTAATAATTTCAGAATCATTTTTGAAACATACTATAAAGATATACATCTGGCCTAAGTCCCAAAACATTTAATTTACATGTGAAATAGTTTAGAAGATAAAGGGGCACGTGCCTAGTTCAAATTATTTACAACAAAATTATAAAACATTAAACCCAAAAGAAAATGTAACAACCTCCTAGTGAGGTTTCAACCAAAGTGACGGTTTTGTATGGCTAGCCTAATCCTACGGTATCGATGATCACCGTAATGAAATAATGGGGTGAGCTCGAGAGCCCAATGGATCATCCCTATACATCACTAGCATTATACAAACCAAAATTCAAAACATGCAAATACTTTCATTACATTAGGGTGTTTCAAAAACTTTATTGTTTTCATCGCAATTAAGACCAGAAGGTTTGTGGCCTCGATGTCCCCCTCGTGGTCTGGGAGCAAATTCGGAGGTAACACCCGAGGGTTCAATTACCTTTCTAGACCCTAACAGGGGGCGTGAGGTCCGAAGTGATACCCAGCCCTACAGATAGTCTAGCAGAGAACACCCACAATGACACTCAAAGGCTGGTTATTGCCCTGGTACGTGGTTTTAGTCTTAATTTAAGCTTTTTTAGTTTCACAATCACATCATAATTAATATTTCAAGATGTATGTAAATCAATTAAACTATACATCCATGTAATTTAAAGCAAATAAATTATGTCTTATTACCTAAGCATGTAACCATAAAAAGTAACTAAACATTCATCATGAAGTTTCAGCATTCAATTTAAGCAGTCTAATAGTTTTATTTATTTCAAGCAATCCTAACATGGTTCTAGGTACTCCTCTAAGTAAACAAACATCATGTTTGATGTTTAAAAATCTAAATAATATTAGGGAGTACAGTAACCACACCCATATTAACCATTTTTTGGGTCCCTTGTGCATTCGCGTCACCCTTCACCACTCCTTGATTTTTAATCTGAAAAATTAAAAATCAATCTCGTTGAGTTCATAGGCCCTACAACTCATTCAAATCAAACTTTAAAATAGTTTATCGGGCTTTGATATTTTTATTTTATTTTATTTTTGAAGTACTCGCGAAGTTCATATATATATATATTTGAAATGAGATCCCTCGAGTGGGTAACCACTATTCGACGTGACCAACGATCTTTTATTTCACTTCTAATGCATCCAAAAAATAAATTTTTCACAAAAATAATTCACAATAGTATTATTAATAATGAGTCCTAAGTCTCAAGCATTTAAAAAATGCAAAGGTCTATTTGCAAGGTTTAAAATCCTAAATCTGATAATGCAAGATTTTTCATATGTGCATTCAAACCATAAATTTGAATATGAGATTTCAAAGCAATGATTTAAAATGTGATGTTTACGAAAGTATGAGAGTTTATATTTACGAAAATACAAGAGTTTCCAAAATACTAGATCTAAAAGGTGAGGTTTCCAAACGCAAGAGATTCAAAAATACATGGTCTAAAATACGACATCTCAAGGTGAGGGTTTTGAAAAAAGAGATTGCAGTTTCTCATTCACAACAAAGAACACGCATCAATCCATAACCTAAACTATGAACATCGAAATGCAAGGATATCGAAAATCGAAGGCTATACCACGTTTTGTTGTTGTTCTCCATAGATCTAAGCTTGCAAATTTGTCATGAAAGTTTTAGTGTGCTTGAATCATTCCAAAATCTCAAAGAAAATCAAATAAACAAGATTGGGGTTTGCTATGCAAGAAAAATCAGATCTAGCGCATCGTCCTTCGCAGATCTAAGCCTAAAAATCCCAAATCCTCCATTGTTGTCCATCCTTCCTTCTTCTTCGCGCAAGAAAATGCATAGCATTTATTTCGTTCTTCTTTTCTTTGCACAGAAAATGCATAGCACACAGGTTGTCTTCTTCTTCTTCGTGCAGACAACACAGATCACGCAGTAACAACTATTTTTTCTTCTTCTCCTTCGCGTGAAACATGCACCAGCAGAAGAAGCAACTGTTACTTCTTTGTTCGACTTCTTCTAAGCACCAGCAGCAACCCTTTCTACTTCATAACGCAAACAGCACCAGCAGCAAGCTGGTTTCGATCTATTATTTGCGTAGGAAGATGCGCAACACGCTAGTATTCCTCTTCCTCTGTTATTTACACAAACACAAGTGCAGATCGCTCCTTCTTCACGAACCACGCACGATTCTGCAGTAACAGGTAGCAATGACACACTACTTTCTTCTTTTTCTTCGTCACGTGGATAGCACCAGCAGCTGTTGTTGCTTCTTTTTTTCTGTTGCATTTCTCCTTCTTCCTCACATAGCAAATGCAACAGCAATAGATCTGTACTAGATTTGCTTCTTCTTCATTTTGATCTTCTTTTCTTTCATTCCTCTTCTCATCACATGAAAATGTAGTATATGTCCTCTCTTCTTTTTCTTTCAACACACAGAAATGCACCAGATTGTGCGTTTCTGTTTGTGTGTGTGTGTGTTTTTTTTTCCCAAAGTTTTAGTGAAGAAAGAAGGAAAAGAAATGTAATAAGAATCTATATTTTTTTCTCCAAATTTTTGCATTTGAAACTTTGCGCAATTCTTCTTTTTTTTGGGTTTCCATTATATATGTTTTTACTTATTATTATTATCATTATTATCATTATTATTATTTTTTTGTATTAGTATTTTACTTATTATATATATATATATATATATATATATATATATATATATGTTTTCAAGTCTCCAAAGTGACGTGTACGAGTGATAAAATTTTGGGGTATTGCATTACTTACGAAGAACCAACCATCAAAATACTGGATCGTAAAGTGCAGAGTTTCAAAACCAAAGACATCGCTCTAGTCAAGGTTGTGTGGAGACACCTTGACTTGGAAGAGGTCACCTGGAAATTGGAGAGTGAAATGCGAAAGAAGTACCTGGAGATTTTCACCAAGAGTAGTTGACTAGAGAGTGTCATACAAGTATGTAATCATTTTAAAATTTCGAAGATGAAATTCTTTTAAAGGGAGTAGATTGTAATAACCCAGCAAACAATTACAAAGTGAACAAGCAAAGAAACAACAAAAAAAGGGTTTGCACAAGGGCTACGGTCTCATGGGTGAAGACTACAGTCCTGCTTTCCCACAAGTTCATGAAATGAGGTTTGTTAAACAACCACTGATTGACTTTCTAATTCTAGCCTGGTCCATCTACCGACTGAGCTCTAATGCCACCTTTGTAACACCTCAACCCCCTAGAAATAGGTTTAAGTTCAACCACAATGCAGGTTGAGTCGTATGTTACATTTACAAGTACACAACTTGCATCTCATTTCCTTTATTCTAACACTTATTGAAATCCCTCAGGAATACACTACTCATTGTGCTTAATATTCAATTCAACAAGTGCAATTCAAGTAGAAAAAAAAAAATACTTCAAACTCTTTATTTATTCAAATAAAGTAAAGAAACTTACATTCTTAAATTAATTTATAAACTTGAGTACATAACTCTTTCAAAATAAAAATTCAATGGAAGTCTAATAAAACAAAACTTGGCAACATGATTTTACATTGAATAAAAGAAAATAGAAGCTTTCTAAACATAGCTATTATCAGATTTCCATTGCCATCGTATTAAATTTTCTAAAAATGTTAAAAAGAGTGGGGTGAGCACATAGCCTAATGGATCATCCATCAAACACTAACTTATTATTTCAAAATTTTTAACACATCGAAATTCACACACTCCGAAATATTAAGAGATTTATACATCAAATTGGTTCAAGTTGACATTATGACTGAAAGGGGTTCTACTCCCTTGATGTTCTTAATTTAGATACCCTTCTTTAGGGTAGAAAGACATTTCTTTGTTACTTTTCATTGGATGCCACATATCAAATATCCCTTAGTTGCACTTTGTAACCACACACTCAAAGAATGGATTCTTAACACCCACCCATAGCACCCATGCGGGTCACCATGACAATACATGGTTCTTATCTTCACTTTCTTATGTTTACGATCTCATAATCATAAAAGAAATTCAGAATATAAATTTTAAAATTTTAAACAATTAAAAAGCATGAAAACATCATATGGCATGCTTGAAACTTTGAAATAAATCCTAAACATGAATTCTAAGCATGACATGCTCTCATGAGTAATTAAAATATAAAAACATGTTAAAATAAAATTGAAACATGATTAAACATGCTGACAAATGATATTAAATGTGTTAAAATCTAAAACTACAGATGCATGAACATGATAGGAATTCAAAATAAGAAGGCAGTGTTCTAGAAATCCCTTCCACCTTAATTTGAGTTTTTTGTTGAATCTAGCAGAGGTTCCCTTTATCTACTACTTTTAGAACTTTAAGAACTTTTATCCACTAGAAAAAACTACTTCAACAACTTTCTAAAACACTAAAATCAAAACTTTTCACACAAGAGAGAAAAGAGAAGTGAGAAGAAATGTCAAGAAGAGGGCAAGAACAAGCAAAGAGGGAAGTGTCAACTCTTTGCTTAGGAATGAGATGAATGTGAGTAAGAGGGGGTTTTTATAGATGTCATGAGCACAAGGGGGAATGGTTTGGGCAGCTTGGGCAGCTTACAAAGTTTGGGAAAGTTTCCAATCATAGGTAGACGACTCGGCTTGAATAGAGCAAATGTGCTCATGGGCCCACTCAAGCTTGCCGAATTCTCTAGCCTATTACTTAATTAATATCGAAGAATATTTTTAAACTTAGAATCATATTAATCTCAGTTGGGACGTCCTCCTTGAGATAGGATCTTGCTCATAAAACTTTCTTACTTGGTTTCATTGCTTGCTCATCACACCAACACACATGGAATGATTTTTATTTCTCCATACTTTGATGTCAAGCAAGGGGAGTATGCTATCAGACTTGAAAGGACACTATATCATAGTCTGATATTCAAATCCAAGCTCAAAAAAACTTTCTAATTCATTTCAAAGTCCAAAGTAGCATATGCATAGTGGAATCTCCCTTAGTTTGGCGTCAATTTGAGGGGAGGAAACTTTCTTATTTTGATTTCTTGCGAGACCATGAGGACGGCTAGGGTTTTGAGATCATGTTTCTGATTTCAAATCCTTCTATTTTGGGTTGATGCTGTACATGGAATCACTCTTCTTGGATTTTTCAATTCCTATGAGATGTCTTATTCCTTGGGTAGGTGTGGGCATACATGAACAGTTATATAGCATATGAGATCATTTTTTATGAATTCCAATGATGGAAACGTCCCATGGAGCTTTGGGTAGGGTAGGGTGCACATGATCATGGTGTTCCACTCATGTGACTTGCACATGTTAAGGGTGGCCATAACGTCATGGGTTCACAAAAATTAAATAAAAATTAATATCACCTTATTTGCAAGGAATTATGCTTTATAACCTATAGTTTCAGAATCACATGAATCTAATGCAAATTTTAAGGTACAGTTTGGCCTTAGGTAATTTTCCTTCAAAAACTTTGCTTACTTAGCACCCACTGAGGTCACTAGACAAATGAAAATTTAATTCTTGGTCAATTGTCTTCATTTTTTGATATGCTATACATTTGTTAGTTCATGTCATTCCATTTCATTTTGGTTCATTTTGATCCCCCGAAGTACCCTAAATGCCAATTCTTTCCTAAATTGGACCTCGTGTAAGGTGTTTAGCAAATGAAACTCTAACCTTGACCGATTGTTCTAATTTTTGGATACATTGTCCAATTAGTTCTTCATGTCACCTTACTTCATTTCAGATTGTTTTGGGTTCCTACGGGTCACTAAATGAGAGTTTCGAAACCTGCCAAATGTAGCCCTAAAATGACTCTGATTTCATTTTGTACCCAATTTCACTGAATTGATGATAAATTTCATTTAATTGAGTACACAGAGTATAGGGTATTACAACTTACCCTCCTTAGAAAAATTTCATCCTCAAAATTTGTATCTAACTAAGGATTTCTAGTGAATAGGTATGGATATTTTGTCTTCATCTTGCTTTTAAGTTCCCAGGTAGCTTCTTCCATCCCGTGTGGATACTAACGTGATATCTTTTGTTCATAAACTTTGTACTTTATGGTCGAGGATTTTAACTGTTATTTCCTCGTAAGTAGCATCATCTTAAATATTCGCTTCGTCCATGTAGATGACATGAGAGGGGTCAGGTTCGTACTTTCTCAACATGGATACATGGAATACGTTACGAGCTGAAGTCATTCAGTTTGGTAGGTCCAACTTATAAGCACATTCCCTAATTCTTCTAAGTATTTCAAAGGGTCCAACAAACCTCGGAGATAACTTCCCTTTGAATGCAAACCTCTTGATGCCCTTATGAAGACTAATTCTCAAAAATACCTTGTCCCCAACTTGTAACCCTAGTGGTCTTCTCCTCTTGTCAACATAGCTCTTTTGATGACTCTGTGCTATAGTCAGCCTCCTCTGTATTAAATTGACTTGGTTATTCATTTCTTCTACCAAATCTAGTCTAGTTAATACATGATCCTCAAGTTCAGCCCAACAAGTAAGTGATCTGCAAGGTCTTCCATAAAATGCCTCACATGGAGCCGTCTTAATACTCGTTTAATAACTATTGTTATAGGAAAACTATGCCAAGTATAAGTATTTACTCCAATTCTCTTTGAGATCTAAAACATAAGACCTTAACATATCTTCTAAAAATCCGGATAACTCTCTCATACTGACCATCCATGGGCGAAATGTTGTACTCATGGTGAGCTTAGTGTCCATCTCCTTTTGTAGACTCTGCCAGAACTATGAAGTGAAACAAGAGTCTATGTCAGACACAATAGTCTTTGGGCACACCATGAAGCCTGACGATTACTTTCACATAAATTTATCTTAGCTTACTGACTTGGTCTATGGACCTAATTAGGAAGAAGTGTAAGCACTAACGGAGTCATTGGCAATGTTATCTCATTTCCATTCAGAATAGGGAGTGGTTGTAACATATTAGAGGGTTTTCGATGTTTTGCTTTCACTTTTTGACATGTTAAGCACTTGGCAACATGCTTAGCCACGTTCCTCTTCATTCCTCTCCACCAATAAATCTTTCTGAGGTTCTGGTACATCTTAGCTCCACTTGGATGTATTGTATACTTGGACTAATGAGCCTGATCTAGTATGGTCTGCTTACTTTGTCCATTCTGAGGTACACAAAGCCTTTCCTCGAGCCTCAGGATATTCTCAACATCTAACTTAAAATCAAAATGTTTTCTCTGTTCAAGTCCTTCTATCAGATTCACAAGCCACTTGTCTTGCCTCTGCTCATCCCTGATATGAGGTTGTAGATCCGATGGCAAGACATGCTGTAAAGGTAGCCTTGCTTGTCATTCAAGGTTGTACTCAACCTAAAGTCTTTGGTTAACTGGTACTTTCATTTAAGGTTGAAATTTCTTAGTTAGCATCCTGCCTCCTACTTAGTGGACTTGAGCACACAACAAGCCTTGGGATTGCTACTTTAAGTGACTAACACTTTCTCAACATTCAAAAAATAGCCACAAAAGCTCTTAAGGAAATTAATTTCATTAATTAGAAAAGTTTAGGTACAAAACCTCATTCAAGCCAAAATTCGTAAATACTATCATATAACAATTTTGAGTAAAGGACTCTATACTACTAATTAAATTTAAAACAAGTTTTCCTTTCTTAATATTGTTATACTAGGGTTTCTAGGGTAGGTCTCGATCTTTTTTAGCCTCAACAGCAAACACTCTCGCCTAGTTCTGCCCATGACCTTGATTCTGCCCCTGGTTGGCATTCTATTGTTGTTGTCTCCCCTGAGAATGATTATTTTGTCCTCCTTTGTGAGTATTTTGTGGCTGAGGAGCCTGAGCATAGTTGGGCAATCCTTAGCAAGATGACCCTTCTATCTACACACATAGCACAGCCCTTGCCTCCTAGCTTGTTCTCTCAACTCGTTCTTAGCTTACCCCTATTTCTGTGGGGCCTTACTACTCTTATTCTTTTTCTATGACCCATAATCTTTTTCATTTGCAGGCTTCTTAACCTTTGCTCCAGGTTGAGTTCTTGCTCTAAGATCAGAGCTCTTTCCAAGACATCCCTATATGTCTTTAAACCCAAAGTCATAACCACTTTGTGGATCTCAGTCTTGAGACCCTGAGGTTCATACAAAATAATAATTGTTTGGCCCAACAGCTGACTCCAACAAGTAAATGATCACAATAATGAATATAAAGTGGGTCCCATGCCATACAATCGAAAAATAATAAATAGACCTCTATGCTTACACAAACTCAATTGTGAGGCATGTCATTACTAGAAAACTACTCCTCTTCATCTGTCAATACAAGCTCCTTTAGTGATCACCTAAAAAAGAATGAGTAGGGTGAGCACAAAAGCCTATTAGATCATATACAACACATCTCAAGCATTATTCAAGTCAAAATTTAAAACATGCACATACTTGTCAAGCATTAGGCGATTCAAACAGTTCAATTGTTAATGGTTGTCATTAAGACCAAAAGGACCTTCTTCTGTATCCCCATATTGATCCAAAATATCGAAAGTAATGCCCAAGAACAAGTCACCTATAGGATGCAAACTTAGGAGTGAAGTCTAAACTCAACTATCAGTCTTAAGAATGAAGTTTCAACTTCACTATCAGTGCCATCTTACAACTGCCACAGTAGCATCAACACCCGCCCTGGGTTGGGGACACTCATGATAACACTAGATTACTACCACAATATCTATAACACCTCGCTTCCCCCGAATTCTCTACATGTGGACCACATCACTGGGCAAGGAGGCGGGTCAATATTACTTTATTTCATTTTTTGCATTTTAGTCCTAAGTCTATGGGATTTCCTAAGTAACATTAACTCAAAACATTTCTCGATAAGATAACAAGATATTTAAAGAAAAATAGTTCAATATTATTAATTCAATCCAAAGGTACAAACCCTTAATTTTTTATTACAGCGAAAATAACATCAAATAATAAAATTTGGGCTAAAATGCCCTACAATTAAATAATTTCTAAAAAATATTGTCTATGTCACATTTGTGTGCTCTCTGGTTGTTAATTCCTTGAAATGTTAGAAAATAGAAGGGTGATCATAAAGCCTAGTGGATCATTCTAAGTATTTAAGTCATTATTTCAACAAATAAAACATAAATGTCAAATACTTCCAAATGTTACATGATTCAATCAAGTACTTGTTTAATAGTTATAATTAAGATTGAAAGGGATCAACCTCTGTACTCTTATCAAATTTCATATCAAAAGAGGAAAGAACAATCTTTATGCCAGTTTTCAATGGATCTAGGGTCTAACCCATTATCTATGACTTTGGGTCTTACTTGTGTGAACTCGCAACAAACCCCATTGTTTCAATCTTAAGAACACACACAATAATCCCCTTTGGGAAACTGCGCCGGTACGTGGTTATGATCTTAATTAATCTTTTTGTTAAGTCTAAAGCATAACATTTATGGATATAAACTAACATGATTTAGAATTTAACAGATGAGCATGGTAACAACATAGCGTGGATCATATCATCACATAAGATACATATTTATTCATGCAAACCTAAGAATGTAACATCTAGGAATGGTATGTATGATTTTTTTAACAAAGAACATGCATATTCAAGTATAATTATATAGGAAACATCTGATTGAAATCAAGATAATAAAGTAAAATTTAGAAATCACTTCCACCTCAAATAGCTTCAATCCTTAAGCTCCTCCGTTAAATCTCCTTCTAACACAGAATTTGTGCAAAACTTCCTTACTACTACTCTAATTGCTATTTAGAACAACTAACAGCAGAAAAAGAGATGCCAAGAGGAGGGCAGAGAGAGTAAAAAGGGACTTGTCCTACTCTTGCTGGGATGAAGAGAATGGTGCTTAGGCTTGGGTTTATATAGAGTTCTGATGGGAATGAATTGACAAGTTTGGGATGTCTTCATTGTAAAAACCTTTCTAAAACTCTTCCCCTTTCATTTTATTTGTTTCCTATGCGTAAGAATTAGTAAGTAAAGGTTTTGTAAGCTGTTAATACATTCCTTAAGGTTGATTTCATTTTAAAAACCTTACTAATTCTCTATTTTTACTTGTTTCCGAAGCACATATATTAGTTAGTAATTATTTTAGAAGTTGTTAATACATTCTTTTAAGTTGATTATTTTGAAAAACCTTTCTAATTCTCTATTTTACTTGTTTTCCAAACATATAATTATTTTACAAGTTGCTAATACATTTCTTTTGAGTTGATTTCATTTTAGAAACCTTTCTAATTCTCTATTTTACTTGCTTTCTAAGTACATATATTAGTAAGTAATTATTGTAGAAGTTGCTCATGCATTCTTTCGAGTTGATTTCCCTTTAGAAACCTTTCTAATTCTTGTTTCCTTGTGTGAAGACAATGAGAGTTTTCGAAAGTGTAGATTTCTAACAACTTTCTTGGTTATCTCTATTTCTTATTTAGTTTGAAATTTGAAATTTTAAACTCCAATGTGGGGAACCATTTTTTAGTATGTTTCATGTCCCAAGGTTGTTTATTAATTAGCTCCCAAACACATGCCAGTCTCTAATTATTTTAGCTATCAGCTTACTACTCATATCATAAGCTCTTATTTTGGCCCTTGATTTAAGTTATTTATTTTTAATAATTTATTTTGTATAACACCCTAACCCCCCGAGACTCTCAATTGGATTCCTCCACAAGGTAGGTCGGGCCAATGTCACATTACTAGTACACAACTTGCCTTTATTATCTCTTTATCCCAATTCTTATACAACATTGTAAGCACACCTCCTGATTTATTTAATTCAATAAGATAACACAAAGGGATAAAAAAAAACTTTTTTTTCTTTATTCATTATTTGGATTGAATGAGACAAGTACATAACTTGCATTTAAATTATTAAAGTAAAGAGATTACATAACTCTAAAATAAAAATTATTTCAACAGAAGTCTAACTTATTTAAAACTTGGGCAACATGCCCTCATAGAAAAAAATAGGAACTTTCTAAAAATAAGCAATTTAAATCCTTAGCAAGCTTCATCATGTAATTTAATTTCCTAAAAAGATAAAAAAGGCTAGTGGACCATTAAAAAGAAAACATAACCAAGTTACTAATTCAAACTATTAACGCATTCAAATTCAAACAGTTGCATACATTAGGCGTTTCAAACAGTTTCTTATTTTAAGTTGTATATTAGAGTAAAAAAGGGTCCAATCCGTGACGTTCTTATCAAAATAACCCACCCCCCCCCCCCCACACACAAAATAAGTGGGAAAACAATTCTTTATGTCACATTCTATTGGATTTAGGGTCCCTTGCCTATAGTCCAAGTATTTTGTGTTACACCCATATACACACAATACATGAAACTCATATATACATAGTATATGTAAAGAATACCCATAGTATCCCTTTGAATCACTATGATAATACGTGGTTCTTATTATCAAAGTCTTTTATTTGAATTCTCATAATCATGAATCATAAAAGAATTAAAATTCAGCATATTATCATCATGAAAGCATAAAAACATCACTTGCATGCATCATATCTCAAAATTGGCCTAAGCATGACATGGTTTTATGAATGCTTAAACATGGCATATGTATCAAACAAAAAATTAAATAATGTGACTGGACCAAAATTGAAATATGTATGATAAACAAATTTTAAAACATGATACTAATTCAAACTAGTAAAGAGGAGGTTTTTTGAAATCGCTTCCACTTTGTTTTGCACTTTCTTGAAAATCTGACAATGTTTTACAGTCAAATCACTTCAAGAAAGCTAAATTACTCCAGAACAGTAACTTCTCACTTAAGAACACTCAAGAACAAAAGAAAAATAAGAACAGGTGCCAAGAAGAAGGTTTAAAAAGAACAAGAGGGACTTGTCTGCTCTTGCTCTAGAATGAAGAAAAAGTGAGCACAAGGGAGCCTTTATATAGAGTTTCAAAAGCAATAGGGGATGGTTTGGGGATGCTCACAAGGAAAACCTTTCCTACACACACATGGGATTTTTTGTAATGGTTTGGGCAAGTGAATCTTTCCAATTCTTCATGGTGAGCATGATTTGGGCAAGTGAGCAACATATGGTTTCCAATTCCTAGTGTGAACACTTTATTTGAGCCTCATTTGATTTCCCTTTTATGTTTGAACATAAAATGGATTTAGAACACTTGCCAAATCCCCTTTGGGCATCAAGATAAGATCAGATTTTGGGTACATAGCAACTTTCCTATTTGCATCATTTTCTTGGCATCAAAGCATGGGATCTTTCTTTCTTTTTTTTTTGTGTGGAACGTCATGGCATGTATGTATTACGACCCATGGTTTGATTTGTTTCCAAGGTTGGTGTGCACAAATCATCAAGTGAATCTGGTCAAGGTGTGAGCAAGAAACCTTCTATTCCCATACTTTACTTGGATGTCAAGATTAATATAAGATACTCTTTCCAATTGAGCTCAAGGACACATTCTAATTTTGGTTCTCTTTGAGTAGTGCACAAGATAAGGGTTAAATAGGGTATTTGGCATAGAAATCCAGCTTGATTTGGAGCTTCATCTAGTTTTTATTTGTGAAACTTTCATACTGGTTTGCATGAGCGTAAGAGACTTCTAGGGTTTTCAACGTGAGGAAATGATGGTCAACACTTTGTGGCGCCAAGATTAAGGTATCTTGAGCTTAGGGAAATGTTCCCATTTTTCTTTCTTGTTTGTTTGGACAGCTAGGGAAGGTGCACAATATCATTATAGCTTGTGTACATAGGATCATCCTCTCAAGGTTTCTAAATATGCACAAGGATGACTCACATGTGTGTATCAAGTGTATGTGTGTGTGAGCCTAATTTAGGGACTTAGTCTTCATGGATTGTCTTAGTGTGCATGGAGCATGGGTGTACATGATCATGGCATGTTAGCATCTTGTATTTATGTTTTTCTTCCTTTCTCCCATGTGACTTGCACATGCCCTAAGACATCATGGCCATTTTAGGTTTTTATCTCACACTTTTAGGTCCACACGAAATTAATACAAATCCATATCTCATGTTTGGCTAGGATTTTAAGCTTTTAGCACATATTTTTGGGTTCACATGAAATTAATAAAAATTTATATTTTATGTTTGGCTAGGGTTCTCTTTATTTTCTTTCCTAATTCCCATTCCACCAAACCCTATTAAGCAAATGAACTCTTAATTGGACAAATGAAATGAATTTCGGATGCTCAGATCATGTGGGGTGTTCATTTCATTTCGTTTCTTTTTCTTAATTTTCACTCCCCTGAGAAGTTTTTAAGCAATTAAACTTGCTAATTGATCCCTGAAATATATTTTGGTTTCATTTATCATTTCATTTCATTTTGTACAAAATTTTCAAGGTATTACATTGTAACACCCCACCTCTCGTGCCCTGGGCCCACGTCATCCGACAATAATTTCTTTCTATTTTTGGTCCGTATGGGAGGCGAGCCATGTGTTACGTTATTTTCTTTCCTTTTTCTCTTCCCAAATCATAGGGCCTTTCTGAAAAATTAATAGCTCATGTAATAATTCAGAGAAATAAACATTTAGAAACATTTAAATAAAATGATTTTATATAATTAATCATTTTCAAAGTTCAAAAGTGCATAGTCTTTGTGTCTTTTATAGCGAAAAATAACTTCAAAATATGATAAAATAAATTGCGCCAACATGCCCTACAATTAATAAAATCTCAAAAATAATCTAAGAGTCTTCTATAAGGTCTTGATATATCAATTTCTTGAAAGTGTAATACTCTGTAGTCTGGTACTAAATGAAACAATTCAATTGCATTTGATAGAATTTGGATGAGAAATAAAAATGAGTTTATTTCATGGATAAATTTAACAAGTCTAAACCCCATTTAGTGTATCTTTTGACCTCAAAATGACCTAAAATGATATGGGATGCCATGAACTAATCAACTTGACAACATATCTAAAAATCAGCTAAATTGGCCAAAATTTGGATTTTATTCGCTTAATACCCTTCAATAGGGTCTAAATTAGGAAAATAAATGAAACGAGGGTTAGCCTAGCAAAATGATAATTTGTAAATGTGCATTATTTTATTATGAACACAAAAATATATAATGAAGTGCTTAAATCTGGTAAATAATGAGATGAATTTTTATTAAATTCATGTGGACCCATAAATTCATGGCCACCCCTAAACATTTGCAAACCATATGGGTGAAACACCAAGATCATGTACACTCTCATCCTACCCAAACTCAATGAAACATTTCCCTTATTTAGAATCATGTAGAATGATCCTATGTGCCATGCAAATGATCAAGTATACCACACCTATGAAAAACCATAAAGAATGATCTCATGTACACCACACTTTGATCATGTGCGCCATGCCCTATTATGCAAAATCAATCCAGGTGTGTGTGTGCACACATGTTAGCAACCCTAATTTAGAAGTGCCTAAATGGTCAACCATGAAACCTAGCCATCACATATACAAAGAATAAGCCAAAAAAAAAATAATAAGAAATTTTCTAAAACCCAAAATGCTCAAATCTTGGTGCCATGTGAAGAAATTACCATCATATCCTTAACAAAACCCTAACCGTCATCTATGTGTGTATTATGAGCAACAACCCTAGCTGTCATATGTGAGAAAAACCTAATTAAAGATGCCAAATTGTGGCCCCCTTTGTGCTCTTGAAAATTTATAGAAACCCCCTTTTTGCACACTTATTCTTCATCCCAAAGCAAAGAGTTGACATTTCCCTCTTAGCTTATTCTAGCCTTCTTCTTGGCAACCTTTGTGTTCTTGAGTGATCTTTAGGTATTCTTAAGTGTTTCAGTGTTTGATTGAGTGTTCTTGAGTAGTCTTGAAGTGCTAGAAGTGTTGAAGAAAGGAACCTCTGCCGAATTTCCATCAAATTTGCAATCAAGGTGGAAGTGATTTCTAAAACCTCCTCTTTTCTTTTTTAGATTAATACCATATTCATTGCATGTTTAATTTTCAATATCATTCATGTTTCAATTTCAAAAATTTAATTAATGATTTCAATTTTACTTTAGTACATGAGCGTATTTTAAGCATTCATGAATCCATGTCATGCCTAGTACCATGTTTAGGTTTATTTCAATGTTTGGTGCATTTTTTGGGTGAATCATGCTTTGATTTTTAGATTGTTTATAATCTGAAATTTATTTCTCCTAGGTTATGATTCTTGAATATGAAATTAATTATGATATGATGATGATTGATAACCATGTACCATCATAGTGAATATGTGGGTTACTATGGATGTTCTTTACATGTACTTAGTTCACATGGGTGATGTCCCAAAATACTTGGAATATGGGTTAGGCCCTAAGTCTAATGAAATTGGCTAAGAAATGCTTTTTTCACTCTAAGGAGGTATTTTGTTAAGAACATCAAGGGCCTTGAAAACCCTTTTAGTCTAAAGTACAACTATACACCAAATGTTGCTTGAAATGTCTAATAGATGCAAGTGTATGAATTATGGATGTGTGTTTAATCTAAATTGAAAATTTTGTTGTTTGAAAAGGATCTTCTAGGCTATGTGCTCACCCTTTGTCTCTTATTTTCAAGAAATTGAACATGCATAAAGATGTTACAAATTGTGATAGTTTCTTTATTTTTAGGAAGTTTCTATATTTGAATGTAAGGGCATGTAGTCCATGTTTTGAATGTTCCACTATAATTATTTTATTTTATGTATCATCCCAACCCCCAAGAGACAGGTTTAAGCTCAATCACAAGGTGGGTTGGGTCCTATGTTACATTTACAAGTACACAACTTCCATCACTTTCTATTATCTTAAGTTTTATTTTTTCCAATGAGCACACAACCCAAATAATTGAACTTTAATTTATAAGACTATTATAAGAGTGATAAAAGAAAAAATTCAATCTTTATTATTGAATAAAATAAAGGAATACATGCTTGAAATTCATATAATCAAAAGAAAGAGTACGTAACTCTAAAATTCAAAAGTAAAATTTAGCAGAAGTCTTCATTCAAAATTTGGGACATAGCCCAGTTGATCATTCACTAAACAACTAAGTTACTAATTCAAATTAAAAGTACATCCAATTTCAATCACTTACAGGCATTAAACATTTCAAACAATATCTTGGTAGAGTTGTATATTTGACCAAAAGGGGTTTCAAACCCTTGATGTTCCTCATTAAAATATTGTTATTCTGGGGTGGAATGACAATTCATCTTGTCACATTCTATTGGAAATAAGGATCACATGTCCACATTCCAAGTATTTTAAAACACATCGACACTTAGTGATGCTACTCATATACACTAAGTATATGGAAAGAACACCCATAACACCACTTAGAGTACTGTGATGGTACTTGATTTTTATCTTCAATTTCTCATATTTAAATTCAAATAAATATAAAACAAGATCATAATAATTAATATCAAAATTTAAGTAATCAAGAGAATATGGGAAACACAAATAACATGCTAGAAAACTCAAAAATAAGCCTAAGTATGGTTTCTAAGCATGTTATGTTATCGTGCATGAATTAAAAATATAAAAACATGTTATCTAAAATTCGAAAAGTGATCAAACATGCTTCAAATTGAAATTTAAACATGCTAAAATTTATGAAATAACATGAAAAAAAAACTAAAAACATGAATGCACTAAAGATTTGAAGTAGTAAAATAAGAGTTCTAGAAATCCCCTCCACCTTATGATGTTTTCTTCTAAAAATTTTAGCAAGGGTTCCCAACGTTCAAGCACTTTCAAATGCCAACAAAATCACTCAAAACAACTCACTATAAGACTAAAATTAGAACTTCTGACACAAGAGAGAAAAGAGAAGTAAGAAGATGTGCCAAGCAGAGGGCAAGAACAAACAAAGAGAGAAGTGTCAACTCTTTGCTTTGGGATGAGATGAAAGTGAGGAAGAGGGGGTTTATATAGATGTTCATGACCACAAGGGTGGCATCTAAGGCAGCTAGGGAAGCTCACAAATTTGGGCAAGTTTCCAAACAAGAAGGGATGGTTTGCTTTGGAATAGGCAAGTGTGTTCATGGGCCACTAAGACTTGTTAATTTCATATAAGCTAATACTTGATTCTCTTTTTAATTTCTTATTTAATTAAGAGAATAATTTAAGACATAGAAATAATCCTAATACCAGTTGGGACGTCCTATTAGATGAAATTATGCACATAGAATCTTCCCTTTTTGGTTTCCTTGCTTGCTCATTACACAAACATGCATAGAAACACTTCTAATTTTGGCCTTTTTGATTAGGAAATTGTTTCCTTGAGCAAAGGTGGCTGGTGAGTACATGATCAGACTTGAATGGACATAAGATCAAGGTCTTAGGAATCCTAGAAAACTCTCTTAATTTTGAATTTGGCACATGTGGAGCACACACACATGGTGTAGACATTTTAGGGTGCATGGATACAATTGATCATTTATCTTGGTACATGGGATCACTGTCTTGGTTTATAACCATGGGGAAACTTATAGATGTGGTGTACTGAATCATTTACATGGTACATAGGATCATTTTGTATGGATTCAAATAATGAAAACGTCCCATTCAACTTCAAGTAGGGTAGGGTGCACATAATCATGGGGTTCCACCCATGTGAATTGCACATGTTAGGGATGACCATTATTTCATGGGTTCACAAAAATCAAATAAAAATTAATATCTCCTTATTTACATGGAATTATGATTTATATCATATAATTTTGGAATCACATGAACCTAATGCACATTTTAAGGTATGGTTTAGGGCTAGGTGGTTTTCCTTCAAAAACTTTTCTTATTTAAGACCCACTGAGGTCACTAGGTAAATGAAAATTCAAAGCTTGGCCAATTGTTCTAGTTTTCTTGTTATGTCATTCATTTTGTTAGTTTGTATCATTCTGTTTTGTTTTGGGTCATTTCGATCCTCTAAAGTACCATAAATGACAATTCTTTCTAATTTGAACCCCTTGAAGGGCATTTGGCAAATGAAAACCCTAACCTCGACCAATTGTTCTAATTTTTGCATATGTTGTCCCCTTAGTTGGTTCATGTAACCTTACTTCATTTCAACTTGTTTTGGGTCCCTAAGGGGCACTGAATGAGAGTTTTTGAACATACCAAATTTAGCCTTGAAATGAGCTCGGTTTCATTTTCCTCCCAAATTTCACTAAATAAAGATAAGTTTCATTTAATTGAATACAGAGAATTTAGGGTATTACAACGTACCCTCCCTAAAAAAATTGTCTTCAAAATTTATACATAACTAAGGATTTCTAGTGAATAGGTGTGGATACTTGGTCTTCATCTCGCTTTCGAGTTCCCAGGTAGCTTCTTCGACGTTGTGATGTTCCACATTACCTTCATTAACAGGATATCCTTTGTTCGTAAACTCTGTACTTTATGGTCTACGATTCTGATTGTGTTTTTTTGTAAGTAGCATCATCTTGAATTTTTACTTCCTCCTACTGGATGATGTGAGAGGGGTCAGGTTCGTACTTTCTCAACATGGATACGTGGAATACGTTATGAGCTGAAGTCATTTGGTTTGGTAGGTCCAACTCATAAGCACATTCCTTGATTCTTCTAAGTATTTCAAAGGATTTGACAAACCTCGGAGATAACTTCCCTTTGAATCTGAATCTCTTGATGCCCTTTTGAGGACTAATTCTCAAAAATACCTTGTCCCCAACTTGGAACTCTAGTAGTTTTCTCCTCTTATCAGCATAGCTCTTTTGACAACTCTGTGTTGCAGTTAGCCTCCTCTGTATTAACTTGAGTTGGTTATTCATTTCTTCCAACAAATCTGGTCCAATTAATACATGGTCCTCAAGTTCAGCCCAACAGGTAGGTGATCTGCAGGGTTCGAATGGAGCCATCTTAATACTTGCCTGATAACTATTATTATAGGCAAACTCGGCCAAGTGTAAGTACTTGCTCTAATTTTCCTTGAAGTCTAAAATACAAGACCTCAACATACCCTCTAGGATCTAGATAACTCTCTCAGATTGACCATCTGTCTGAGGGTGAAAAGTTATAACGATGGTGAGCTTAGTACCCATCTCCTTCTGTAGACTCTGCCAGAACTATGATGTGAAATAAGAGTCTCTGTCAGACATAATAGTTTTGGGTACACCATGAAGTCTGACGTTTTCTTTCACATAAATTTCTCCCCGCTAGTAATTTGGTCTGTGGATCTAATCAGCAAGAAGTGAGCCACTTTGGTGAGACGATCCACAATCACCCAAACAGTATCTTCTCTTTTTTGATTTATGGGCAAATCACTGACAAAATCCATGGCAATGTTATCTCACTTCCATTTAGGTATAGGGAGTGGTTGTAACATTCCAAAGGGTTTTTAATGTTCTGTTTTCACTTTTTGACAGGTTAAGCACTTGGCAACATGTTTAGCCACGTCCCTCCTCATTCCTCTACACCAGTAAGTTTTTCTGAGGTTTTGGTAAATCTTATCTCCACTTGGATGTATTGTATACTTGGTCTAGTGAGCCTCATCTAGTATGGTCTCCTTATTTTGTCCATTCTGAGGTAAACCAAATCCTCTCTCTGAGCCTTAGGATATTCTCAGCATCTAACCTAAAGTCAGAATGCTTACCTTGTTCAACTCCTTCTATCAAACCCACGAGCCACTTGTCTTGCCTTTGTTCCTCCCTAATCAGAGGTAGTAGATATGCTTGGCAAGACATGCTATAAAGTTAGGGTTACTTATCATTCAAAATTATCCCCAGCCTAAAGTTTTCGATCAACTGACACATCTGGCCCTTTTCTTCTTCCTGGTGGTTGAACTTTCTATTCAAGGCATCAACCACCACATTGACCTTCCCTGGATGGTAGTGTAATTGAAAATCATAATCCTTAAAGAACTTCATCCACCTACGTTGCCTGAGGTTCAACTTTTTCTGGGTGTAGATGTACTTCAAACTCTTATGATCTAAAAATAAATCAAATTTTTTACCATAAAAGTAGTGTCTCCAAATCTTTAGGGCATATACGATGGTTGCTACTTCTAGGTCGTGAGTAAGGTAATTCTTCTCATGGACCTTCGGTGTTTGTGAGGCTTAAGCAAGTACTCTTCTTTCCTGCATCAACACTATTCCAAGTCTACTCAGTGTGGCATCAGTATAAAGGGTATAGGTAACACCATGGGTTGGAGTGACTAAGATAGGGGCCATAGTCAATCTCTTCTTTAGTTCTTAGAATGATTGCTCGCACTTCTCACTCCAATCGAACTTAACTCCCTTCCAGGTAAGCTTGGTCATAGGTTCTACTAGTTTGGAGAAATCTTCGATGAACATTTTGTAGTACTCAGCCTGACCTAAGAAGCTCCTAATTTTTATAACTATCGTAGGTTGCTTCTAATCCATAACCAGTTCTACCATCTCTGAATCTACAAAAATGCCTTCTATTTGATACTACGTGGCCAAGGAACTCGATTGTTTTCATCCAAAACTCACACTTGCTGAACTTGGCATATAATTGATGTCTTCTAAGGGTCTCCAACCCTATTTGCAAGTGTTCTAAGTGTTCAACCTCTGACTTGGAGTAGATTAAAATATAATCTACGAATACCACCACAAACTGATCAAGATATTATCTAAACACTCAGTTTATCAAGTCCATGAATGCTGCTGGGGCATTGGTCAAACCAAAGGGCATCATGGTAAACTCAAAGTGTCCATATCTTATTCTGAAAGCAATCTTGTGTATATCAGACTCCTTGATTTTTAATTGGTGATATCCTAACCTAAGATCAATCTTTGAGAAATGATGGCTCCTCTCAATTGATCAAATAGGTCATCAATTGTTAGTTGCATAGCAGATTAATTATATTATACGTATTTTATGTATAATGTGCATTAATATAATAGAAAATGTAGTGTATTTACTCATATTTAGTATAATATGCATTTAG
>JAJIYU010004595.1:0-24038 GCA_030144865.1 Tinospora cordifolia
TGATCAAATGAAGAATCTACTTTATTATGATGTTATTTTTGTACATAGACTAATGTACACAGGAACCCTAATGCATTTGGATCTAAGAAGAAGAAAATGTAGCACAGGCCCATCTCCCGGGTATCCCAAGATTTTTGATCAAATAGAATTGAACCGTCAGATGACGTGGAAGATGAGACTTGGGAGGCGCGGTGTTACATCCGGTGGCTCCACAACCTCAAGTACCTGAACCTACCCAGGTTCAACAAAGGGCTTAGGAGGGTTTGGAGGATGAGAAATAGAGGAAGATGCTGATAGAGCTACAGAAGCTCCATCCTCTTTTTATTTGATGGGACTACAAATTGCATCTTGGCATACCACTGGTGCCAAGAGATGGAGGAAATTCTCAATGTTACTAAAAGTAACTAGGTCGAGACAGGTGGCACTGGCCACACACCACTTGAAAGGGCCAGCCAGAAGTTGGTGGCGTATGATGAGAATGGATCCAAAATATAGATGTGGATGCCATAAGCTAGGAGAAATTCTTAGAAATCTTTTATGAAAAGTTCTTTCCAGAGGCAACCTTGATCAAACTACAAGAAGACTTTGTTCGACTAAATCAGAGGGACATCACTGTAGCTAAATATGAAAGGAAGTTCACCAAACTAGCCAAATTCTCCCCAAATCTGATCAGGGAAGAGAAAAGAAAGGCCAATAGATTCACACAGGGTCTCAAGATGGAGATTCGAAAGATAGTGAAGACTCTGGACCTAAAAACGTACAAAGACATTGTAGAAAAGGCCCTAACACTAGAACAAGAATTCAACCTGGTATAAAATGTTGAGAGGGAAGAATAAGAGGCCTGGAAATGAAAATGATTAAGGGGCTCAAAAGAAAAGAAAGAATGGTGGGAAAGCACCACATACACAGAAACAGGGGCAGGCCAATAACGAGTCAAGGGAACAAGCAAGGAAGCAAGGGCTTTGTTTTGTGTGCAACCAAAAGGGTCATCTGGCTGGAGATTGTCCTAATGCACAAGCTCGAGCTCCTCAGCAACAACCACAGCAGGGAGGAGGTGAAAATGGTCGTCCTCAGGGGACGCAATAGCAGCCAAATGCCAATCAGGGGCATAACCAAGGCCGTGGGAAGAACCAAGCTAGAATGTTCATTGTTGAAGCTTAGGAAGACCGGATCCCTACTGTGGAAGGTACATTTTTGTTGTTTAATGTTGCCGTGAAATTATTGTTTGACTTAAGTGCTTTAAATCTTTTATTTTTGAATAAATAGCTGATAGGTTACAACTTGTGATGAAAATACTACTTGTAACTTTGAATTTGTCTACACCAATAGGGACCACTGTGACTTTAAAAAGAATGTTTAGTTGTGACCTAAGGTTTGGGGATAAACTCTTAAGAGTTGACTTGTGTACCTTAGCTTTTTCTAGCTATAATGTAATCTTGGAAATGGATTCATTAGATTAGTACCAAGCTTAGATAGATTGTCCTAGAAGATGAGTGACCATAACCCTACCTTCAGGGGAAACCTATAGAATCAATGGGGATGAGTAGAGATTACCAAGAAGTCCAACCATAGCCATGTTAAACTACTTAATGCAGAAGAATGAGCTCGAGGAACTATTTGAGGAAGAACCTGTTGAACTAAAGAGAATCCAAGAATTGATAGTGGTTAGTGAGTATGAGGATGTGTTCCCAGATGACGTACTTGGACTACCACCTACTACAGAGTTAGAGTTCAAGATAGAACTTCACTTTGGAACCAACCCTGTTGCTATACCTCCTCACAAGAATGAAACCACTAGAACTAATCAAGTTGAAGCCTCAACTCAACGAGCTCCGAGAAAAAGGATTTTATCAAGTTGAGTGAGTCACCTTGGGCAGCTCCAGTACTATTCGTAACAAAGAAAGATGGTTCTATGAGACTTTGTGTCGATTATCAGAAGTTGAACCAAGCTACAGTTTAGAATAAGTATCCTTTGCCAAGGATTGATAACCTATTTGATCAATTGAAAGGAGTCACCCATTTCTCAACGATTGATCTTAGGTTGGGATATCACTAGTTAAGAATCAAGGAGTCTAATATACACAAGACTGCTTTTAGAATAAGATATGGACACTTTGAGTTCACCGTGATGCCCCTTGGTTTGACCAATGCCCCGACAACATTCATGGACTTGATGAACTGAGTGTTTAGATAGAATCTTGATCAGTTTGTGGTGGTATTCGTAGATGACATTCTTATCTACTCCAAATCAGAGGTTGAATACTTAGAACACTTGCAGATAGTATTGGAGACCATAAGAAGGCATCAGTTATATGCCAAATTTAGCAAGTGTGAGTTTTGGATAAGGACGATCAAGTTCCTTGGCCACGTAGTATCAGCAAAAGGCATCTTTGTAGATCTGGAGAAGGTGGAAGTAGTTATGGATTGGAAGCAACCTAAGACAGTTACAGAGATTAGGAGCTTCTTAGGTCTTGCTAGGTACGACAAAAGGTTCATCTGAGATTTCTCCAAACTAGCAGAACCTATGACCAAGCTGACTATGAAGGGAGTTAAGTTCAACTGGAATAAGAAGTGTGAACAATCATTCCAAGAAATGAAAAAGAGATTGACAATGGCTCATGTCCTAGTCATTCCAACCCATGGTGTTACCTACACCCTCTATACTGATGCCTCGCTGAGTGGACTTGGAGAAGTATTGATGTTGGAAAGACGAGTAGTCGCTTACACCTCACAACAACTGAAGGTCCATGAGAAGAATTACCTTACTCATGACCTAAAATTCGCAGCCATTCGTATTTGCTTAAACATTTAGAGACACTACTTTTATGGTGAAAAATTCGATCTATTTTCAGATCATAAGAGCTTGAAGTACATCTACAACTAGAAAAAGTTGAACATTAGGCAACGTAGGTGGATGGAGTTCCTCAAGGACTATGATTTCCAATTACACTACCATCCGGGGAAGGCCAATTTGGTTGTGATGCCTTGAGTAGAAAGTTCAACCACCAGGGGGAAGAAAAGGGCTAGATGTACCAGTTAATTGAAGACTTTAGGTTGGGAATGATCTTGAATGACAAGCAAGCTTACCTTTACAGCATGTCTTGCCAACTGGATCTACTACATCGTATTAGGGAGGAATAGAGGCAAGATAAGTGCCCTATAGGACTGATAAAAGGAGTTATATAGGGTAAGCATTCTGACTTTAGGTTTGATATTGAGAATATCCTGAGGCTTGGAGAGAGGATTTGTGTACCTGAAAATGGACAGAGTAAGTAGACCATACTGGATGAGGCTCACCAGACCAAGTATACAATGCATCTAGGTGGAGATAAGATGTACCAGAATCTTAAAAACACTTACTGGTTGAAAGGAATGAAGAGGGATGTGGCTAAGCATGTTGCAAAGTGCTTAACCTGTCAACAAGTGAAAGTAGAACATCGAAAACCCTTTGGAATGTTACAACCACTCCCTATTCCTGAATGGAAGTGGGATAACATTACCATGGATTTTGTCAATGGTTTGTGGATCATCTCACCAAAGTAGCTCACTTCTTGTCGATTAGATCCACAGACCAAGTCAGTAAGCTGGGAGAAATTTATGTGAAAGAAATTGTCAAGCTTTATGGTGTGCGCAAGACTATTATGTTTGACAGAGACTCTCGCTTCATTTCACAGTTCTGGCAAAGTCTATAGAAGGAAATGGGTACTAATCTCATCATGAATACAACATTTCACCTCAGACGGATGGTCAGTCTGAGAGAGTTTTTCAGATCTTAAAGGATATGTTGAGGTCTTGTGTCTTAGACTTCAAGAAGAATTGGAGCAAGTACTTACACTTGGCAAATTTTGCCTATAACAACAATTATCAGGCAAGTATTAAGATGGTTCCATTCGAGGCTTTTTACGGAAGACCCTACAGATCACCTACCTGTTGGGCTGAACTCAAGGACCATGTTTAACTGAACCAGATTTGGTGGAAGAAATGAATAACCAAGTCAAGTGAATATAGAAGAGGCTGACTGCAGCACAGAGTCGTTGAAAGAGCTATGTTGACAAGAGGAGAATACCACTAAGAGTTCCAAGTTGGGGACAAGGTATTTTTTAGAATTAGTCCTCAAAAGGGCATCAAGAGGTTCAGATTCAAAGGAAAGTTATCTTCGTGGTTTGTCAGACCACTTGAAATACTTAGAAAAATCGGGGAATCTGCTTATGAGTTGGACATACCAAACCAAATGACTTTAGCTCATAATGTTTTCCATGTATCCATGTTCAGAAAATACGAAACTGATCTCTCTCACATCATCTATTGGGAGGAAGTGAATATTCAAGATGATGCTAGTTATGACGAAACAACGGTCAAAATCCTTGACCATAAAGTACAGAATCTATGAACGAAGGATATTCCATTAGTGAAAGTACTATGGAAACATCACAGGGTGGAAGAAGGTACCTAGGAACTCGAAAGCGAGATAAAGACCAAGTGTCCACACCTATTCACTAGAAATCCTTAGTTATGTACAAATTTTGGGGATAAAATTTTTCTAAGGAGGGTAGGTTGTAATACCCTAAATTCTCTGTGCTCAATTAAATGAAACTTATCATTTATTTAGTAAAATTTGGGTGCAAAATGAAATCGGGCTCAGTTCAGGGCTAAATCTGGTAGGTTCCAAAACTCTCATTTAGTGCCCCTTAGGGACCCACAACAACTTGAAATGAAGTAACATGACATGAACCAACTAAAGGGACAACATATCCAAAAATTAGAACAATTGGTCGAGGTTAAGGTTTTCATTTGGCCAACACCTTTAGGGGGTCCAAATTAGAAAGAATTGTCATTTAGGGTACTTCAGGGAATCGAAATGACCCGAAATGAAAAAAGGAATGACATGAACTAACAAAATGAATGACTCATCCAAAAATTAGAACAATTGGCCAAGATTTGGATTTTCATTTGCCTAGTGATCTTAGTGTGTCATAAATAAGGAAAGTTTTTGAAAGAAAATTACTAGGGCTAAACCATACCTTAAAATGTGCATTAGGTTCATGTTATTCCAAAACTATATGATATAAATCATAATTTCATGTAAATAAGGAGATATTATTTTTTATTTGATTTTTGTAAACTCATGAAGTTATGGCCACCCCTAACATGTTCAAGTTACATGGTGGAACACCATGATCATGTACACCTTACCTTAGCCAAAGCTCCATGGGACATGTCTATTATTTGAACCCTTGTAAAATGATCCTATGTTCCATGCAAATGATTCAATACACCCACATCATTAGACGTTTCATATGGTCTAGAAACCATGAGAAATGATTCCATATACACTCCTACTTGATTCTGTACACCCACACCCACTTAAGCCAAAATCAGTCCAACCATGTACATGTGTGTGCACACATGTTAAAAACCCTATTTAGATAGTTTCTTGGAACCAAGATGAACATCTTTGACTATTATATGGTGTCCTCTCAAATCTGATATTGTAAACCTATGTTTGATGTCCAAGAAATAAGACAATGGGAAAGTATTCCTTGTGTGTTTGTGTGATGAGCAAGTAAGGAAACCAAAAAGGAAGTTGCCATGAGCATATATGGGACATCCTATTTGAATTAGAATATGATTTAAACCTCTTTTGTGTTCACACATAGTTAGGAAACAAGATTGTACTCATATCTTTTGAATTAGAAAGCCATAGTGGTTCCACTTGCCAACCATGAGCACGCTTGCCCTTTTTATGCAAACCATCCCCTTATGAGTTTGGAAACATGCCCAAACGTGGTGAGCTCCCCTAGCTTCCCTAGATGCCCCCTTGTGCTCATGAACACCTATAAATACCCCCTCTTGCTCACATTCATCTCATCCCAAAGCAAAGAGTTGACACTTCCCTCTTTGCTTGTTCTTGCCCTCTTCTTGGCACCCCTTCTCACTCTCTTTTCTTTCTTGAGAGTTGTTGAAGTAGTTTTGATTAGAAGTTCTTGAAGTTCTGAAAGTGGTAGATAAGGGGAATTTCTGTTGAATTCAACAAGAAACTCAAATTAAGGTGGAAGGGATTTCTTGAACTTCTACTTTGCTCTTTCAAATTTCTAGCATGTTCATGCTTATTAGAATTCTAGTTTTTAGCATGTTTTATTTTAGTTTCAGCACTTTTAATCATATTTTAATTTTAGTTCAGCACGTTTTTATGTTTTGATCACTCATGAGAGCATGCCATGCTTAGAATCTATGTTTAAGATTTAATTCAATGTTTCAAGCATGCTATGTAATGTTTTCATGCTTTCTTGGTTGTTTAAAATTCTGATATTTACACTTTAAATTTTTTTTTAATGATTATGTGATTCTTAAATATAAAAAATTAAAGATAAAAACCTCATACTGTCATTGTGACCCATATGGGTGCTATGGGTATTCTTAACACATGCTTGGAGTGTGTGGTTGCGGGGCGCAACTAAGGGATGCTTGGTATATGACATCCAATGGAAAGTGACAAAGAAATGTCTTTCCACCCTAAAGAGGGGTATCTAAATTAAGAACATTAAGGGAGTAGAACCCCTTTTAGTCTTAATGTCAAATACAACCAAAAAGTTGCTTGAATCACTTAATGCATGAAAGTGTTTGAATTTGGATGTGCTATTGATTTGAAATAGTAACTTAGTTGTTTAATGCATTTCAGAATTTGAAATGCATGATAAAGCTTGCTAAGGAATTAGAAAGTCTATTTTTAGATAGTTTCTATGTAAGGGCATATTGCCTAAATTTTGAATAAAGACTTTCGCTAAATTTTTGTTTTAAATTTTAGAGTTATGTACTCTTTCTTTTGATTTTATGAATTCAATAAAGTATTTCTTTATTTTATTTTGAATAAATAAAGAGTTTGAAGTTTTGCTTTATTCACTTGTATTATCTTGTTGAAAATTAAACTAAATGGAAGTGTATTTATGAGTATTTCAATACGTGTTGGAATAAAGGAATTGAGATGCAAGTTGTGTACTTATAAATGTAACATTGGACCCAACCTGCCTTATGGTTGAGCTTAAACCTGTCTTTTGGGGGTTGGGGTGTTACAGGTGATTTCCTCTAAATCGTCTTAACTTGATTATTCATTTCTTCAATGAAGTTTGGATCGATGAGTACATGATTTTCAAGTTCTACCCAACATGATGGGGATTTGCAAGGTCTACCATAGTGAGCCTCATAAGAAGCCTTCCAAATGCTCGCCTAGTAACCATTGTTATAAGCAAACTCTATTAGATGTATGTACTTGCTTCAATTTCCCTTGAAATCAAGGATGCATGTTTTCAACTTGTCTTCTAATTCTAAATTTTTCCATTTTGCTTGCTCATTAGTTTAAGGATGAAATGTTGTACTCATAGTCAGTTTGGTACCTAATTCTCTTTGTTAGTTATGTCAAAATTGAGATGTAAATCTCGTATCTCTATCCAAGGCATTGATTTTTGGTAGACCATGTAATCTCACAATATCTTTCGTGTAGAGTTCTCTTAGTTTATTGACTGGGTCTGCAGGTCGAATTGGCAAGAAATGGACTACTTTCATCAGACGATCGACTATTACCCACATTGTGTTTTCTTTCTTTCGATTATTGGGTGACACGCTCACAAAATTCATCGTAATGTTATCCCACTTCTATTTAGGTATTGGGAAGGGTTGCAATAAACCTATGGGTTTCTGATGCTTAGCCTTTATTTGTTGGCATGTCTGATACTTAGGGCCCGTTTGGTGCATAGGATGGGATAAGATTATTTTGATGGGATAAGATGGGATAAAAGTATATTTAAAAATATTTTTTTAAAAAAAATAAAAGTCAAAAAATCTTTTTTTTTTTGGTGGGATAGCTCAGTCCCACTCAAAATGGTGGGTTTGAGTTATCCTACCAACATAGGTTAAGTAAGTGGGCCCGAATAATTTTTTATCTTATCCTATGTAGTCTCAAATACCAGATTAAGATAATTTTTTGTCATATCCTATTCCTATCCTATGTACCAAACATGACCTTAAAGATATATTTGGCTATGCCTCTCTTTATTTCCCTCTACTAGCAAGTGTTTTGGAGGTTTTGGTACATCTTATCACTTCTTAAATGCAACATATACTTTTTCTAGTGTGCACTATCAAGTATTATCTTTTTGGTTTATTTGCTTTCTAACACACACACACACACACACACACACACTCTATCTTTCAATCTCAAGATCCCGTCACCATCAATCTTGAAATCACTGTGCTTACCCTGTCTGACACCAATTATCCACTTGTCCTATTTTTGTTCCTCTTAGATCTTCTTTAGTAAGTCCAATTGACATGTCATTGTGTACAGGATTGCTTGTTCAGGCTCAATCTTCATCCCCAAGTTATAACTATTGATCAATTACTACATTTGAAACTCTTCTTCTTCTATTTTGCTAAACTTCTTGCTCATTGCATCAATTATAATATAAGCCTTTCCAGGATGGTAATACAACATAAAGTCATAGTCTTTTAGGAACTCCATCCATCATCGTTGTCTATGGTTCAATTTCTTTGGGTATATATATACTTTGAACTTTTGTGATCTGAGTATAAGTTGAACCTTTCACCATATAGATAGTGCCTTCAAATCTTCTGGGCCAAAACTATAGCTACAAGTTCCAGATCATGAGGCGGATAGTTATGCTGATGAATCTTGAGTTGTTGTGAGTCATAAGCAACAACTTTTCTTTCTTGAGTCAGTATTGCACCTAAACCATTCTTAGATGTATCAATATAATTAACAGAACCAATTCTATTGTTGGAGTAGTTAGTATCAGTATCGAAGTCAGCCTCTTCTTCAATTCTTGGAATGACATCTATCATTGGTTATCTTAATCAAACTTGATTCATTTCATAGTTAGCTTAGTCAAAGGTCTCGTTAACTTAGAGAAATCGTGGTTGAACCATTTGTAATACCTAGCTAATCCCAAGAAGCTTTTGATCTTAGTAATCATTTTGGGTTGCTTCCATTTCATGATTGCTTCAACATTTCTTGGGTGCACTGATATCCCTTTTGTAAAAACAACATGGCCTAAAAACTTGACCATCTTCATCTAGAATTCACATTTGCTGAACTTCACATATAGTTGGTGGCATCTATGAGTTTTTAGCACAATCTTTAGATGATTCATGTGTTTTTCTTCGATCTTAAAGTAAGTCAAAATGTTGTTGACGAAAACTACCATGAATCTATCCAAATAGGTTTTGAAAACTCTATTCATTAGACCCATGAATATTGGGAGTCCATTAGTCAATTCAAATGGTATCATTATAAACTAGAAATATCCACATCTAAGTCTGAATTTCATCTTTAGAATATCTACTTCTCGAATGCACCACTAATGACATCTTGATCTCAAATCAATCATGGAGAAGGGTGTGGCCCCTCTCAATTAATTGAAAAGATCATCAACTCTAGCCAATGGATATTTGTTCTCAACCACTGCTTGGTTTGGCCTTCGATAGTTGACACATAACCTCATGGATCCATCCTTCTTATTGACAAATATCACTAGTGCTCCCTATGGTGACTCATTTGGTTGAATGAACCCTTTCTCACGGAGCTCATCAGATTGTGTATATAATTTAATCAACATAGTAAGTGTCATTTGATATGGTGGGATGACTATTGGATTGGTTTCAGGGTATACTTCAATCTTGAACTCTACCTCCCGTTGTAGTGGTAGTCTTGATAAACCATTTGGTAATCCCCTATGACAAGAATATCTTAAATCTTGGTCCATACCTCAATAGAGCTTTCAACAGCAAGTTGTTTGATGTTTTTGCCTTGAGTCGTGTTGCGGAACATTGCCACCATAAGGTTTTTTGATACTTTCAATACATCATCACAAACTTTAATAATCCTTCCTAAAATAAAGTTAGTGTGACTCATCATTTTTTGCAATCAATCTGAGCTCGATGTTGAGTCATCTAATCCATGCCTAGTATCAGATTCTACCTATAGAACAATAAGACGTGAAAGTTTTCTATCACCATTTTGTTTTTAAACCTCAGTTCACAATTACAATTCTTTTAGTGCTATGGTAATCCCTATGGGCGTGGCTACATGAAATGGTGTTCGTAAAGAACTACAAACTAATTATAATCTATTCATTAATTCCTTATAAATAAGTGAACATGTAGCACTAAAATCAAACAACATTCTTACAACAATGTTAAATAACAAGAATGTACATTCCATGGATGGTACCAACTTTGCCTGAATATCTTCCATAACATAAACTCGATCTTGATTTTGGCCCTAGTTTTGATCTCGTCTAACCGCTTGTGGTTGTTGTTGCTGAGGCTATTGTAACTGTGGTAGTGAATGCATTACTGTGGTAGTGACGTTCTATATAAGTAATATGTACCTATTTTTTTGTCATTTTGCACGCATTTTGGTTCAAACTCTCTTAATCCTCTGCTCTTTGCCACATCCCTTAAAGCCTTCTTTTGCGTTTTTCTTCACTTTTGCATTTTTTTAATAGTGTTTTTGTTACTTTTAGTGGTTGTGCTACTTTGTCTCTCAAATTTTTCATGTTAAGTTGCCTTTTCATTGATTTTCTACACGTTTAGCACCTAAATTTCATGGATATGCTTTTCATGTTCAAAGTTATAATGTGTTGAGCCCTTTTTATGTTGTGGAAATCTATATTACATAGGGAAGATGCTGCCCAATTTATTTTCATATTATTGGTACATTCTATTTACTAACACATGGATTCAATGTTGTAAGGCCCCTAGAATGAAATAAGTAGTGTCTAAAAGGAAACAGACCACTTCTTGTCTGCTGACGATAGGGACAGGTTTCATTTAGCTAAAGCCATGTCTCGGTTCAATCATATACATGAGTTTTGTCACATCATACCTAAGTGCGACATTTTCATATCAAATGATGAAAGACGATTGGGCATAACAATGGTGGTGGCACAAAGACAGTAGGACCTATTGGTGCATCCTCCTTCTGCACCCACTGCCTCGATTGTACAAGAATTCTATGCCAACACCAAGGATCAAGAAGGTACAAAAGTGTGGGAGCGAGGTACATGGGTGCCATTTGATGTAGACATGATTAATGATTGTTACAAGCTACCAAGGGACACACCAAATGATTTTATGGAGCATTTTAATGAAGAGATTTTACCTTGACGACTTTAGTAAAAACCTTGTGTGTGGAGGGGGCAGCTTGGCAATGCACCAACAACCATCCTATGAGTGTTTTAGAGAGTACCTTCACCATCGTTGCCAAGGTATGGTTATATTTTGTCTGTGCTAACCTCTCACTAGCTTTGGCAATCAACGGGGTCCCTATTGATCAGGCGTTGTTAGTTTACTCCATTCTAAAAGGCATATCCATTAATGTAGGCAAGGTGATCGCTAGCTCCATCTAGTGCAGTATTGATAAGACAAATGTAAGATTGTCTCACCCCACTATGATTACTTCTCTAGCAAGAAGGCTGGTGTTACATGGCCATTAGGTGAGCCCACTTTTAGGATGAAGGATCACATCACTGTCAAGATGTTCACCACTGCCCCAGTAAAGAGAAGGAAGCAAGCGAGTAGCCCCTCAGCAACAACTTCCAATTCTGGTGTATCTGATTGAGATGAGAAGATTTTCCAGGGGATGGAATTCATAGCTAGCTGCCTATTTGAGATCTATTTAGAGTTAGCTCAGAAGAAGACTCCTCCAAAGTTTATATCATTGATGGATGGTAGGCGACAGTGAAGCTCCAGCTCATTAGGACAATGATGATGATGGTAGTGTTGATGATGATCTTGATCATATCACAAAGGCTAAACTTTTTCGAGATGATTTCTGATCATCTTATTTTATATTGGTTACTGTCATAATATTTTGCTGTGGTGTTCAGGTTACCTTATAAGCCAAACTTTTTTTCTTTTAATAATGTTTCTTATCTAGTTACTGATTGCCTTATGTTTACATGATTTGTTGCTAATTGATGCTTTATTTCTTTATTTGCATTGCAAGTGTGTGTGCAAGTTGACTCTGCTTCAATGTTTTTATCTTATATGTTTACGTGCATTACAATGAAGTTGTGCTCTTGAAGACAAGGGACAACTTAAGTTTGGGGGTACATTAAGGCCAATCTTCTTAGGTTCAAGTTATATATTTTTTTATTCCCCTTGTACTTTTATGCATATATAAAAAATGACGAATGAAATCTTCTGAATTGTATTCCTGCATACTTATTGGCTTGTCACATATTGATTATTGAAATTATGTCATGGCATATATAGAAATCATGAGATGTGTAGGCATTTAGAGTTAGGGCATGAGCATGTAGAGAATATTTATGTTAATTAGGTTAAATCCATGCCATACCCGTGATATTTTCACCAAGTGACCTATGAGATTGAAAATTCCTCTAGTGTAACGAGATAAAGAACTAAGGGTACATTCATCTAGTCTGTGTGCTTGGTTTGTCCAAAGTTCGACCTTAACAGAGCTCTTTAGTCTTAGGTGAATTGAGAATCTAAAAATGGAGAGACGTGAGGAGTAAGAATCATGACATAAGCGAAAAGAATTTACCATAGACTTTTGAAATGAGTGACACTATTTTTAACACTGCTTAGGGATGACTTTAGGAGGAAAAAGAAGTAGGTCCTTATTATTTGAGTTTTAGCCTAAAGGTCGGTCCTAGTATTCAAAAACCCCTTGCAGACAATTTTGAGCCTTGAAACCTACTTCTTTGTGATGAACCCAAACATTTCATAAACATATTCCTTTCATACATGTTCCATTTAAACCTATTTATGTGCACTCATGGTAACGAAAATACATTGTGTGATGATGTCAAGAAGGAAGAAATACACTCATTGGTGTATAGAAATTTTGTTGTAAAAAAATTATATATATATATATATTGACAATACAGTATTATTGATGGAAACACTATATACAAAGCTTATTGATTCTATATGGGGGTATATATGGCACAAATTGAAGTGCATGTGAGTACGTAAGTTTGAGGGTGCAACCAAAATAAGGTTGTGGATATGAAATTAAGAAATAAAGAGGAGTATACAGAAGGTTAGCAAGTATGTAAAGAGAAAGAAAACAAAGAAGGTTATCATCATAACTATGGGTGTACATTTGAGCTGAATCCAATTCCATATTTAATCATACTCATATCTAGAGCCATGCCAAGTTACAACCTAAGAAAGGCCACTAATTCTACATATAGTCTAACTTGAGTAGTGGAGAGATAGAGGAGAGAGTTGAGAGAGATTGTGTACTTTGGTGTTGAAAGATGACTTCTATGAGTAGGATTGTAACTATGACTCACCTACACAGTTAGGAAAATTAAGTTATCAGACGACGAGGATAAGGTTGAGGAAGAATGAAGGATGGACTGAAATTCTAGACAAATAGAAAAGCCCCAAGGATTTATTAATGAATCATAAGCTATAGGGATAGAAAATTGAGGTCACAATGATGAGTGGAAACTAATTTAACTCTATATGGTATGGATTCTAAACTTTAGAATTTGAGTTATTGTTCAAGGATGAACAATGGGTTAGGTTTGGGGGTATTTTGTTAGTTGCATAATATATTAGGTTTATTGTAGGCATACTGCATATGTTCTTGCATGAGCTTAGTAGTAGAAGGAGCATATTTGATTATAAATAGGTGCATGAGCATTTATTTAAGCATTACATGTCTATCTATTCATTTTAAGAATTTCAATATCGTTTTTATACATCCTCACATGCGATATAATGCTTGAGAAAGGTTCTCAATTGTTTATGCAGGCTCAAGTCATATATATATATATATATATATACATATGTAACACCCCAACCCCCGTATCTTTTAGCAGTGTGCATTTGTCACTATTCTCTTGACAGTGGACTTAACAAAATGATGGGTCGGGCCGGTGCTACATTACAAGCGACACACACTTGTTCTTTTCTTTTCAATATCTCTTGCCTTTGTATAAAATTGAAGAATACAAAATTTTCAATAAAATCAAGGCAATTTAAAAGAGATAAAGAAATCCAACAATTTTATTAATAATAGAAATTGAGAGTACTAAACTCTTTAAAAAAAATAACTAGTTGTTACAGCGGAAGACTTCAAAATACTTTTCAGTAGAAAAATATAAAAATTTTAAGCAACATGCCCTAAAAATTCTAAAAATATAATACTGAAGAAACTTTCAAAGAAACTATCAATATTCAACTGCTTCATGGGTTCATGTTCCTGAAAAATAAGAAAGGAAGAGTGAGCACATAGCCCAGTGGATCCTTTTCGAACAACCATCTTTCATATTCAAACTTATAACACAATCATAATTCAAACACTTGCAATCATTAGGCATTTCAAACAACAATTTGTTTAGGTCGAGTCTCAGACCAAAAGGGCCTTTAATCCCTTGATGTTCTTAACTAAGTAAATAGGGCCCACTCGGCATCAACCTGTTAGTGGCACATGTCGGCATCAACCTATTACACATAGTGACCCACTAGTGGTACACAACCCTCAAGTACTTAGGTCTGAAAACCATATGACCTAATTCATATGAAAAGAACATCCATAGTGTCGCTTTGACCACTGTGATGGTACGTGGTTATTATCTCCATCGCCTTTGATTAATTCTCATCTCATGATCTCATAAAATAAACTTCAAAATATGAAATCAAACTAAAATTCAGAATATACATAGCCAATTCATAAATCACTCATAAAACCTGCATCATAATTTAATTTAAAAGCCTAAGCATGATACTAACATGACATGGATAACATGATTGCTCAAACATGAATTAAAACTGAAATACTAAAATATATATTTAAAATTTTAGAATTGAAGTTGAAAATCTTTGAATTCAGTGAAAAACACACAAACAATGAACATGCCATGAATTTAAATAAGAACAGAAGGGTGTTCTAGAAATCACTTCCACCATGTGACGCTTTCTTCCTGAATTTCGACAGCACCACGTACTAATGCTAATGAAGATCGCCCAATTTAATTCCTCAATTTGAGAGCTTCTCACACACACAAAAAGGGAAAGATGGGAAAAGGTGCTAAGAAGAAGGTTTTGAGAAAACAAGAGGAGCATTCAACTCTTATTTTTTGGAATGAATGAAATTATGAGCCTAGGGGGGTTTATATAGGTTTTCTAAGGGAGAAAATTAGAAAGTTTTGTGTCCTTCTTTGAATAAAACATCCTAATTTTCCCTAATTTTGTACTTTCTAATTTTTAGAGCAAAATGAGTATTTTTCAGAAATTTTTTCGAATTTCAGAAATAATTTTCAGAATTTAGAAACTCTTTTTCAGAATTTTTGGATTTTTTCGTATTTTTCGTTATTTTTTCAGTAAGTTTTGTAATTTAAATTTTGAATTTAATCTGGTTCTTAGGATTTTCCTCGAGACACGCATTCGATTTTTGATCGGAGCCGTTGGATTAATCTCGGATAAATCAATAGAATTTAGATTCTTGATCTCAGCCGTTAGATTTTCTCGAGCGCATCAACGATCGCGATCTAATCAAAATGGCTTTGATTTGAACCATCCGATGATCCTTGAACGCATTAAGGTTCGCGATCTAATCACGCAGCTTTGATCTCTCGCCGTTTGATGCACCTTGAGCACAACACCAGATGATCATCTTACCGTGAGCACAAATCCTGGTCGTTGGATGATCATCGATTGAAGTGTTCGGATCTGGTTCGCGATTAACGAACTCTCTTCTGGCCGCACAATCATCCTCGAGTTATGTATGTGGATCTCTGGTCGTTCGATCTTAATAATCTAGTGCACCCGGGCATTCGTTTTGGTTTTAATCCCATTTGTTGGATTTTGACAGATTGTTTTTGGATCGTAAGATGCATTTTAAGTTTATTTTTTTGATTTTTCAACTGAATTACTTACTTTCTTTTCGAATTTTTGCCAAATCTCGATCCCGATTGACTTTCTAGTCCTGTTTTCATAAAAAATTGCACATATCCTTGTATTTTTTGGCTATGATATCCCATTTTATGCAAAATAATCATATTTTTCTTCCAAAAATCCCTTAAATTGATATTTATCCCTTATTTGGGTAACTAAGACTTGCAAAAATTCTCATTCGTCAATTTCGTATAATTTTCTAAGTAAAAATTCAATTTTTCATATGAATTTTTTTTTTGAGATGTTACAACCTACCTTCAAAAAAATTTCGTCCTCGAAATTTGTAAATATTTAGGTATTCTTCGTGAATAGATACGGGTACTTGGTCTTCATCTCGCTTTCGAGTTCTCATGTGGCTTCTTCGACCCCGTGGTGTTTTCACAGCACCTTCACTAATGGGATATCCTTTGTTCTTAGATTTTGTACCTTATGGTCAAGGATTCTGACTGTTGTTTCCTCGTAGGTAGCATCATCTTGAATATTCACCTCCTCCCAGTGAATGATGTGAGAGGGGTTAGGTTCGTATTTCCTCAACATGGATACATGGAATACGTTATGTGTTGAAGTCATCCGGTTTGGTAGATCCAACTCATAAGCACATTCTCCGATTCTTTTAAGTATTTCAAAGGTTCCTACAAACCTCGGAGATAACTTCCCTTTGAATCTGAACCTTTTGATACCCTTCTAAGGATTGATCCTTAGAAATGCTTTGTCCCCAACTTGGAACTCTAATGGTTTTCTCTTTTTGTCTGCGTAGCTCTTTTGACGGCTCTACGCAGTAGTCAGTCTCTTTTGTATTAACTTGACTAGGTTGCTCGTTTCTTCCACCATGTCTGGCCCAGTTAATACTTGATCTTCAAGTTCAGCCCAACAGGTAGGTGATCTGCAGGGTCTTCCATAAAGAGCTTCGAATGGAGCCATTTTTATCCTTACCTGATAACTATTATTATAGGAAAACTCCGCCAAGTGTAAGTACTTGCTCCAATTCCCCTTGAAGTCTAGAACGCAAGCCCTCAACATATCTTCCAAAATCTGGATAACTCACTCAGACTGACCATCCGTCTGAGGGTGAAAGGTTGTACTCATGGTGAGCTTAGTACCCATCTCATTCTATAGACTCTGCCAGAACTGTGAAGTAAAGCGAGAGTCTCTATCAGACACAATAGACTTGGGTACACCATGCAGTATGACGATTTCTTTTACATAGATTTGTCCTAGCTTGTTGACTTGGTCTGTGGATCTGATTGACAAGAAGTGGGCCACTTTGGTGAGACGATCCACTATCACCCAAACAGTGTCTTCTCCTTTTTGTTTCCTAGGTAAACCACTGACGAAGTCCATGTGTAATAACCCAAAATTTTGTCAAATAGTTAAAGATAAATAAGTTTAAGGAAATTAAATGAAATAAGTCAAGTGAAATTTTTTTTGAAGATTTTAAGACATTTTTTAGTGCAAATTATGGGTTAGAAAATGAAAAATAATATAAAATATTTAGATGTAAAATAAAATAGGCAAATAAAACCTTAATTTGATATTTAAATGAAAATGTCAAATTAAAAGAGTTGCTTAAGAAATAAAGAATAGAAAAATAAGAAATAAAGTGTATATATATATATATACATTTATATATATAGGTTAATGTGTGTATGAATAATGTGTGTGTTAGCATAGTAAATGTTAATACTACATATTATAGAAATATGTATATAGAAAAATTTACATAATTAAATAAAGATGTAGTATGCATGTATTTAATTAAAATAAATAAAACATTATATAAGGATCAATTTATAATTACATAAATGATTATCTGAAAATGAAATATGAAATAAATAAAAATATATGGAAATAGAAAATGTAGATTATTTAATTATTGGCATTAAAGATATTAAAGAAATAGAAAAAATATCAAATAAATACAATATTAAATAATTAGAAAGGGAAAAATATTAGTAAGACCATAAAATAGAATGATTTGTGCAATAAAACCAAGTTTTCATCAATTAGAAAGTGCCCAATTAGCAAAATTCTGATAATAACATTATTAGAAAGCAAATTGGTAATTAGAAATTGCATCCAATGGTCCAAAACAAATCTGCACAATCCAACGAATAAAATCGAAGCCCAAAACAGTGCTTAGGAGCACCGGATCAGCAAAATCCAACGGCCTAGATACGATCAGCCTGATCTAACGGTTTGGATGCACTCCTTTTATCACGAATGACAGTGCACCCGATGTTCCTCGTGCGACCTAGATCGGTGTTCAGGATCTGATGCTGCACTCGAGGTCCATCCAATGGTGAAGATCAAAGACATTTTTCTTAATCGCGATCCAATGCTGCGCTCGAGGTTGATCAACGGTCCACAGTGAATTCGTTAATCTCGATCGCGAACGATGCTGTGGTCGAGGCTCATTCGACGGTGAAGATCTTAGACGCCTTGATGATTGTGCTACGTTCGAGGAAATCTAGTGGTCCAGATCAAATCATCTGCTTTGACGCGTTCGAAGAAGATCCGATGACCCACGGCGAGTTCGTTAATCTTGATCGCGATCTGATGTTGCTATTGAGGATCATCCATGGCCCATGTTTCATGCTTCGAATAATAATTGATTAAATCTGAAAAAAATCCAAAAAAATTGGAGAAGATTCCAAAAAAAATCCAAAAATTGTGTTTCTAAAATTTTCAATGCACTTGCTATTTTCCTATGCTTGGGGGGCACGAAATTTTGAATAATTAGCAAGTTTCCTACAAGGAGAACACCAAAAAGTTACCAATCTATGCCATCTTGAACTCTATATAAAGGACCCCTAATGCTCACATTGTGTTATTCCCAAATCAAGAGCATACTAGTCCCTCTTGACTCTCTCTAGCCTTCTTCTTGGCAATCCCCTTAGTTCTTGAGTAATCTTGAACTGTTCTTGAGTGTTCTTGAGAGTTTTTGAGTGTTTGGAAGCTTTGAAGTAACAGAGCTCTGTCGGATTTCAGAGGTGTGCATAAGAGACGTATTTAAGGTGGAAGTGACTTCTAGCTTCTACTTCTTTATTTTAGTTTGAATAAGTCTTGCATGTGTGATAATATTTTGAAGATGATTGATTGAGTATATGTTTTAATATACATGTTTTATTTATTTGATGTGTCATGAGTACACATGTTATGCATGTTTAGAAATTAAAAATATTGATGCATGTTATACATGAATTGTGTCATGAATAAATATTTAATGATTCATGTTTTGTACATGTTGCATCGATAGTTTAATCCGATATTGTGTGTTTTATCACCAAGAAAAGATTAAATAATGATTTAATCTACGTACCAACGCGATGATGGACTGCATAGTGTCATCGTGTGTGTTCCACCCCCTGACCTGGCTTGCCGGTTTACCATTGACGATTTTGAACTGGGTTTCCAAGAGTGATCCCACTTCATAGATAATGGGGTTCGAGTTTCAGTTTGTCATTCTCTCTCCCTACGATGTGGAACACAGAGATTAAACTCTTTCGGTCTGAATGTCAACCATAAAAAAGAAATTGTTTGAATCGCCTAATGTACAAAAGTTTTTTATATGTTTGGTTTGTTTGAATTGAAATAATGAATTAAATGTTAGAAAGATCTACAGAACTATGTGCTCACCCCTTCCTTCTATTTTTCAGGTAACTGAGTTACATGAAGACCATGAATATTAGTTAGGCTCTTTTTGTTTAAAAGGTTTCTAATTTTTATGTAAGGGCATGTTGCCCAAGTTTTGAATCTTCCGCTGTAAAAGTTTTTCTTCAAGATCAAATTATGTACTCAATTTTATTTAATTATTTGAGTTTATAAATTTCAGTTATTTCTTGTATTATTGCCTTATTAAATTCCTAAATTTAAGTCATGTATAGTTAAATATGATTAAGGTATAAAATAATTGAAATAGAAAGAGAGTCAAGTGTGTGTCACTTGTAAAGTAACACCGGCCCGGCCCACCGTTTGGTTTAGCCCACCATTAAGAGAATGGTGGTCGTGTCCAATGCTTAAAGATACGGGGGTTGGGGTGTTACACCATGGCAATGTTATCCCGCTTTCATTCAGGGATTGGGAGTGGTTGTAACATTCCAGAGGGTTTCTAGTGTTCTGCTTTCACTTGTTGGCATGTTAAGCACTTAGAGACATATTTGGCTATGTGCCTTTTCATTCCTCTCCACTAGTAAGTTTTCCTAAGGTTTTGGTACATCTTATCCCCGCCAGGGGGCATGGTATACTTAGTCTGATGAGCTTCATTAAGTATGATTTGCTTGCTCTGTCCCTACTGAGGTACACATATCCTTTCCCCGAGTCTTAGGATGTTTTCAGCATCCATCCTGAAATCAGTATGTTTTTCTTGCATGATTCTTTCAATTAGTTAAGCAAGCCACTTGTCTTGCTTCTGTTCATCCTTGATCTGATGTAATAGGTCTGATTGGCAAGACATATTGTAAAGATAGGTTTTTTTTTGTTGAGGTTTACACCCAGCCTAAAATCTTCAATCAACTAGTATATCTGGCCTTTTTCTTCCTCTTGTTTGTTGAACTTCCTACTCAAAGCATCGGCCACCACATTGGCCTTCCTCAGATGGTAGTGTAGTTCAAAATCATAGTCTTTCAAGAATTTCATCCATGTTCGTTGCTTGAGGTTCAACTCCTTCTGGTTGTAGATGTACTTCAAGCTCTTGTGATATGAAAATAGTTCAAATTTCTCACCATAAAGGTAATGTCTCCAAATCTTCAAGGCAAACACAATGGCCGCTAGTTCTAAGTCGTGAGTAGGGTAATTTCTCTCATGGACCTTTAGTTGTCTCGAAGCATAAGCGACTACTTGTCTTTCCTGCATCAACACTGCTCCAAGCCCACTCAGCGAAACATCTGTATAGAATATGTAAGTAACACCAGGAGTTGGGGTGACTAGAACAGGAGTCGTAGTCAATCTTGTCTTCAGTTCTTGAAATGACTATTCACATTTCTCAGCCCACTGGAACTTAACTCCTTTTCTGGTCAACTTAATCATAGGTTCTGCCAATTTGGAAAAGTCCTCAATGAACGTTCTGTAGTAGCCTGCCAAGCCCAAGAAACTTCTGATTTCTGTTATTGTCTTGGGTTGCTTCCAGTTCATAATGGCTTCCACTTTCTTCGGATCTACCGAGATGCCTTTTGCTGATACAATGTGGCCTAGGAACTTGACAGTTTCCATCCAGAACTCGCACTTACTGAATTTAGCATATAGTTGGTTTCTTCTGAGGGTTTCTAGCACGATCCTCAAGTGTTTTGGGTGTTCAACTTCTGACTTAGAGTAGATTAGGATATCTTCCACGAATACCACTACAAACTGGTCAAGGTACTATCTGAACACTCGGTTTATCAAATCCATGAAGGTTGTCGGGGCACTAGTCAAACCAAAGGGCATCAATGTGAACTTGAAGTGTCCATATCTTATTTTAAAGGCTGTCTTGTGGATGTTAGACTCTCAAATCCTCAACTGATGATATCCTGACCTAAGATCAATCTTTGAGAAATGAGTGGTTCCTCTCAATTGATCAAATAGGTCATTAATTCTTAGTAGAGGGTACTTATTCTTCACCGTGGCTTGGTTTAATTTTTGATAATCGACACAAAGTCTCATAGAACCATCCTTCTTCTTCACGAACAACACTGGAACTCCCCAAGGTGATTCACTCGGCCTGATGAAACCTTTCTCCTTGAGCTCGTCCAGTTGAGTTTTCAGTTTAATTAGTTCTGCTGGCACCATCCTATAAGGTTGGTTCCAAGGTGAACTTCGATCTTGAACTCTAACTCTCTTGCTGGTGGTAGTCCAGGTAAGTCATTTGGGAACACATCCTCATACTCACTGACGACAGCTAGGTCGTGAATATTCTTTAAGTCAGTAGGTTCTTCTTCAGAGAGTTCCTCAAACTCATCCGTTTGCTTCAAGCAATTCAGCAAGGCTAGGGTTGGACTTCTTGGTAGTCTTTGCATATCCCCATTGATTTTAAAGATTTCCCCATTGATTTTAATATTATAGTTACCCGTCTCTTAAGACAATCTATCTGGGCCTGGTACTAATCTAACTAATCCATCCCCAAGATTACATCATAGCCATGGAAAGGTAGGGTATATAGGTCGACTGTTAAAAGTTTATCCCCAAACCTAAGGTCACAACTACATATCTTTTTTGAAGTCACAATGGTCTCTATTGGTGTGGACACATTCAAAGTCACAGGCATTGTTTTTGTTACAAGCTATAACCTATCAGCTAGTTTTTCAGAGATAAAAGATTTTGAGGCACCCGAGTCAAACAACAGTCTCATAGCAATATTAAACAATAGGAACGTACCTTCTACTGTAGGGGCTTGGTCTTCCTGGGTCTCAACTACAAACATTCTGGCCTGGTTTTGACAACGGCCCTGGTTCTGCCCTTGATTGGCATTCTGATTCTGTCTGGCTTGAGATCGCCCATTCTGATTTTCCCCTTGAGTATTCTGTTGTTGCTGCTGGGAAGCCTGAGCTGGTGCAGTTGGGAAATTTTTTTCCAAATGACCCTTCTGCTTCCATACATAACACAATCCCAGCCTCTTAGCTTTTTCCCTTGACTTGTCTTTGTTCTGCCCCTGTTTTTGTGGAGCCTTACCACTTTTGCTTTTCTTCTGGGTCCCTTGTTGGTCCTTTCCATTTCTATTCCATCTATTCTTTCCTCTCAACCTTTATTCCAGGTTGAGCTCTTGTTCCAGGATTAGGGCTTGTTTAACAACTTCTTTGTAGGTTCGGAGGCCCAATGTCATGATAACCTTTCGGATCTCGATCTTGAGACCCTGTGTAAATCTGTTGGCCTTCATTCTTTCTTCCTAGATCAGTTCTTGAGAGAATTGGGCCAACTCAGTAAATTTTCTCTTGTATTCAGTTATTGTGAGATCCCTCTGATTGAGTCTCATGAAGTCTTCTTGCAACTTTCTGAGAGTTGCCTCCAGAAAGAAATTTTCACAAAATTTTCTCTGAACTCTTCCTAGGTCATGGTTACAATGTCAGTGTTGGGATCCATCGGCATCATCCTCCACCGTCCACAGGCTGGTCCTTTGAAATGGTGTGTGGCTAATGCTACTCGTCGTGAACCTATCACCTTCAGCACATTTAGTAACTCCTCCATCTCCTGGTACTAGTGATCAGCAGAGATGCAGTCAGTAGTTCCATCAAATGAGGGAAGGTGGAGCTTTTGCAAATCTAGCAGCATCTTCTTCTGTCTTTCATCTTCCAAGTCCTCTGGATTCCTTTGACATTCCTGAGGTACTAGTGCTGGGACTTGGATTGGAATAGGCTTAGGTGCTTGAGGCTGCGAAGCCATCTGAGGGATTATCTGTGGAAGTGTCCTTCTCAGTTGATCTAATACCCTTTATGACATTTCACTCGTCATGACTTCCATCCGTGTCTCCATTCCTGCCTCCATCCCAGCAGGTAGTTCCTGCTCTTGTTGTTCAGTCTCCTCAGAGGTGGTGGATTGAGTTACGTACCTTCTAGCTCTAGCCATTTTCTTGTAAAATTGAGCAAAGTGTCAATATGTGTCAAATATTCGTGTTCTCATGGCTCTAGATTCAGTTTCTAGGTTCTCAATTTGTTCAGTGGCCTAAAGTCTTTCCTCTATGTTCTTTTCATGCATGGGTACAAGATTTGGTCTCGAAGCAAATAAATAGTAAAGCATGCATATCACACAATCAAACAATCATGCTAGCACAACAAGGTTCCAAGCTTCCACCTAAGCTTTCAGGTTCAAGTGTCCCATACCACTCTACCCCTTCCACTTAGGCTTTCACTCAGAACAAAGCCGCAGCTGTTAGTTGCGTAGCAAACTAACATTATAATAGGTTAAAGGTTGCATTTTAGGAGCAATAAAGTAGAATAGAAGTTAGAATTGCATAAATCAGTCATAGTTGCATGGAATAATAGATTTGCATTGTTTAATGGCTTTTAAAACTTGATTTGATGAATTTTGTTGTTCTTTTATAAGAAATAATGTCTGGGAAAGAAGTTGAGTGTTTTGCAGGTTTTAGATTGAAGCAGTGAGCAAAAGGAGGTGACTCAAGA
>JAJIYU010004596.1:0-23986 GCA_030144865.1 Tinospora cordifolia
TGTGTGTGTGTGTGTGTGTGTGTGTGTGTGTGTGTGTGTGTGTGTGTGTGTGAAACTATTTTAAATTTGATTTGAATGAGTAGTAGGGGCGATGGGCTCAACAGAATGATTTTTATTTTTCAGATTTAAATTAAAGAGTGGTAAAGAGCGGCGTGGAGGTGCAAGGGACTCAAAAAATAATATGGGTGTAATTACCATACTCTCTATTCTTATTTGGATTTTAAATACTGAACATAATGATTGATTATTTTGAATATGTATTTAGAAGCATGCTAAGGTATTCTTGTGTGAATGTTGATTGAAATGTTTGATTGAACGTTGAAATAACATGCTGGTTATTTTAAAAATTTCAGTACTCACGTGCTCAAATAACATAAAATGTATTTTTTTTTTTTAATTTTGTGCCATGTTTAGATTACATGAATATTCAATGTAGTAATTTACATGTTTCTTGATGTATTAATTGTGAAGAATGAGTTGGAATGTGATGTAGAAACTAAAGAAGATTAAATTAACACTTTAAAACTCCACATACCGGGGCGATGATAAGCCGCATAGCGTCATCATGGGTGTCGCCACCTGAGTTGCCTGCGACAACAGGTTGTTCTTCAGATGGAAAGGTAATAGGCTGCATGGCGTTATCTCCCTCCTTAGACGTGGGTCCGAAAGGTGATAGGCTACATAGCGTTACCTCCGAAGTCATTCTTGGACCATAGGGCCACATCGAGAGCATATCTCTTTTGGTCTTACATTAAGACATACTAACAAAGTGTTTGAAATGCCCTAATGTAATAAAAGTGTGTGCATGTTAAGTATTTTGGCCTAAATAATGCTAGTGATGTTTAGGGATGACCCACTAGGCTTTAGAGCTCACCTCATTTTCTTTTTTAGGTGACACATGATGCTACATGAATCAACCCACTCTACGAAGGACTGTTTATTTTGTTGAAACCTCACTAGGGGTGTTGTTAAATATTTTTTTGTATATTTTTATCATTTTGTATTTAATTTTAAATTGGACATGTATTTCGCCTTTTGGACTGAGCTATTAACTTGTAATTAAATTAGTTTGGTTTATTTCCTAAAGAAAAATTAACAATTTGAATTTTGGGCTTTTAGGCCATGTCTCATTTTTCTTTTAGAATTCTTGCATGAAAAATTTTATTTCAATCTTTCATGAAATCACATACTCATTCGAACTGATGTTTAAGTTATCTGGTCACTATTTGGCTTATTTTACAGAATAATGTTTGGCATGTCTAAGAGACCAAAGTTTTAATATTTGAGAAAATGTTTTTAAAAGAATAAAAAAAACATAGAAAAAGAAATAGTTTTAAGTAGCGTTCCGGTTTTCGGCGGACGACGACTCTTGCGCGCATACAACTTCTTCTACAGGATGGGTGCACTCCAGTTTCTGGCGGACGACGACTCTTGCACGCATACAGCTTCTCCTACAGGATGGGTGCGCAACTCTGTGCAAGGTTTTGACGACACATGAAAGGTCGATTTTGAGGACTAAGGTGTTACAATCACATTTTCGCTACTACTAAATAAAAAAGACTAAACATAAATACTTTTTGTTTAACTTTGAAGAAAAAAATTATGTTGTAATTAATTGTTTGGCTACTTTCGTATCTCTTGTATTACTCTGATGATATTATGTATGGATAAGAAGGAGTCTTAACAGTGTTTTGGCAATCTCAACTTGCGAGTGAATTTGTTAGAGCACTGTGTTGGTCAGTTCACCCTTCACCCTAGGAAAGGGGGTCCCAACATAAGGGTTGGTGGAGAGGGGCATAGTAACTCATCTTAGGTGCATGGACTCATGAGCTCGTTCCCACTTGCTTGGAGAAGCAATAAATGTTAGCTGGTGAAGAACATTTTTCATTTAGATTATGTTTCATGATGATAAGGTTGTTTTGATTCATTATTGTGAGCATATGGATGGCTTTGAGCACATGATCTCAACGTGGTTGTGAAGTTCTAAGTCTCATCTATACGTTCATGTAATGGTCTCAATGGTGGTGACAAATATGGTGTAAACATGGTTACATAACCATATTTTTTTACTAGGGGTATAAGCAGGTTGGGTCCCATTGGGTTTGGGTGCCCAACCCCACCTGACCCAACAATGTCAAGTCACATCAATTTTCACCTGAAACCGTTCAACCTTTGAGAAATCAGGAGTCCAACCTAATCCAAGTCGTGGTGGTGTTGAGCAAAGAAGAATAAATAAATTATAAAAATTAATTTGCATAAGATAAAGAAATAAAAAATAAAAAAAATGTTGCAAAAGAAAAAAAAATGAAGAAGAAGAAGAACAAAGAAAAAGAATAAAAAAAAATTGGAATAGAGAAAAGAGAAGCAGAAGAAGAACAAGAAGAAAAGAAAATTAAAAAAAAATTAGTTGCAGGAAAAAAAAAAGAAGAATTTCAAGAAGATGACGGAAAAAAGGACAAGAAAACAAAGACAAAGTAGAAACGAAGGTTAAGAAGGTGAAGACAAAGAAGAAAAGAAGGAGAAGAAGATGAAGGCAAAGCAAATGCACAATAGGATCAAGTCTAGACAAAGGAGCAAAAAAAAAAAACAAAAAAAACAAGATGAAGACAAAGACCTGCGAGCAATGGAGATCTAAAATGGTAGATTGCAGAGAGAGGTTACTTTGTGTAAGAAACAAAAAAAAGAATGAATCTTGCATGTGCATTTAAGAAAGAAGAACAAAAAGGGTTTCAAGATTAAACTTTGTTGCTTGTGAGTAAGGTTAGGGTTAACAAGAAATTTGAAAAACTAAAAAATAAAATAAACATAACAATGGATAAACGGGCTGAGTCGAGTTTGACTTGATCTTTTTGGGCCAGACTCGCCACTCGAGCCATCTTGGTTGGTGTACGGTAAATGAATTTACATGAATAAAATCATTAGATAGTGATTATTAAATGCAAGAACACGTGTTTTGAATAAATCTTATTATATAAAAATTCATTCAAAAATTTATGTTTTTTTTTTTTTTATATAAGATAGTGTATACTTGAGTAGATTAAGACAATAATCATTATGTTTAAAAAGGGTATAACATTTAGGTCTAATAAATAATATTATGAGAAAAATGGGTATTAAGGCCTAAAAACATGTGAAATCTTAGAATAACCACTTGCTGAAATTTGTATTGTTAATAAAAATAATAATAATTAGCAATTTCACCAATATATGGTTGTTAATGAAGAATATAGTGAAAATACCCTAATTAGTGAAATAGAGTAAAAAATAGTAAAAAAAATACATTTTAAAATTATTAATAGAGGAAAACTTACAGAAAATTAAATTTCTGAAAATTTAGTTAAAGACAAGTTAAAATAATATTTTTTTTGAAATTTATAATACATACATACATACATACATACATAAATACATACATATATATATATATATATATATATATATATTAAGTTGAAAGAGAAATCAGCAAAAATAGTCAAATTAAAAGAAAATAAAAATCAACAACTAACTAATAGAAAATCATCTAAATAAGAAAATAATAAATACTCATGAGTTTTTAGTATATAGTTGGAAAACAAATTAGTTAATTGTAAAGATAGTGAAATTTATGAAAATAATACAATTTATAAAAAAAATCAGAAAAAAAATATTTAATAAGAAATCAGAAACTAAAGTTTGCTGTAAAATAAATTAAAATATTAAGAAAATAAAACAATTTCTATCAAAATTATGAAGGTACATAGAATTTTATGTATCATTAATAGAAATAATTTGATAATCATGCAATTTATGCATGATATCATTGAATTAAAATATCAAGATATAATCTAATAATGGAATGGTCAATTAATTCATCATGAATGAAAAATAATATGTTTTTTAGATAAGTCCATAAATAAATTAGGACAACAATGTGCAATACATTAAAAATAAAAAACAATGAATGCATTGAAAATAACAACAGTGCAATGCAAAAATAAAAAGTAAAAAAATGATAAACATGAAAAATATATTTCAGGATGAAAAATAAAGTTACTAAAAATATTTTTTGATCTAAATTAGGTCTGCATCTCGATATATCTAAGAGGAATGCGGATCTTGAGATTGTCGGACATGTAAACAGGTGGAGATAACTTTCGAGTTTTAGATTGTTATTTTAAATTTTAATAAATCATACATGTGTGTTTGATGACATGATTGAATGACTTAAATGAGAACATGCTAAATATTATGAAATATACATTCTTGTTGTTATCGATCACATGGCATTGAATGGTTGAAATATTATGACATTGATTTTGAAAGTTAATGTGTATTGATGATAGTGTGTTGCGAAATTCACTAAGAAAAATCTAATAAAGATCATAACCATGTACCGAGGCAATGACCGACCATTAGATGTTATCATGGGTGTCCCTAAGTTAGACTCGGCTTGGACCATTTATTTGATTTTCAAGATTGATTCCATCGTCACTATAAGGATAGTGATGAGATGAGACTGAGAATCACAGATGACCTCCCTCCCCAGATAGGGTCCTAAATAGGTAATCAGCCTTAGGTTGTTACCTTTGGATGATGTCCCAGACCACAAGGAGACATCGAAGAGGAATTATTTCGGTCTTAACGACAACTTAAAACAATTTGTTGTTTGAAGCACTTAATGTTTGGAAGTCTATGATATGTATGTTTATTTGGTTGAAATAATGATTTAAATATTTAGATCGATCCACTAGGTTCTTTGAGCTCACCTCTCTTTAAATTTTTTAGGTACACATTAACCAGAGGTTGGTGTAGACTAACGAGATCTTTCTTTCGACATTTATTTTTATTAGTTTAGTAGTTTTATTTCAGTTGGGGCATGTTGGCCCTTGTTTTTCTTCTTTTAGTTTTAAACTTGTGTCATGGGTTCACTTGGGCCATTGAGCCTCTTATAGCATCATTTGAATTATGTCTGTTGGAAAGATTAAATTAAATTGTTTTATTTGAAACTTTTTAATTGGTTTAACTTGTTTAAGGGTTTTAAATTATTTTTTGAATATTGAGAATCCATGTGACCAAGAAATGTCATAGAGTTGAGATAGAGACATAGATAAAGATTGATTAAGTGACGTCTCATCTCTCAAGGACTCTTGATGTATTGTTGTTACATATTATATATCATCATATTGATCATTATCGTGCAAGGGCAATTCAATAATTGTTCCCTCTAGGATGGCTATCAAGAGATGAGGTGTTACACAAATTAAGTCAAAGTACTAAACAAAGGATGAGAGAATGCAAGCATAACCAATCAAAAGTTGGAATCTCCTCCTTTCCTTTAAGGAATTTAAGGTCGATCATATTCCTTAAGCAAAGAATGCACTAGCTTATGCATTATTAAAGCTTGCTTCTTTGTTTGGGAAAGAAATGGTGGTACAAGTACCCATCAAGTACCTACCACAACAAAGTATAATAGATCTTAATATCAAAAAGCTCAAAATCGTTGAGCACACTACCACTTGGATGGACCCTATCCGTAGGTGTCTCAAAGAAAGAGAGCTGCTTGAGGGAAAGACGAAAGCAAGAGAGGCACAATGACAAGCAAATAAGTATGTACATATAAAAGACACTTGCTACAAAAAGGGTTTTAGCCTCCCATATTTTAAATGTTTACTAGAAGTTCAAGCAAAACAAGTGTTGAAAGAGATTCATGCATGTGTTTGCAAAAATCACTAGAGAAGAAGGGATCTTGCCCCCAAAGTGCTAAGACAAGGTTACTATTGGTTGAAATTGACCAATGATGGTTGGACATGGCCCAAAGGTGTGCTAGTTGCCAGTAGCATGCTACCTTGATCTATGCTCCTGTAGAAAACCTAACTCAATCTAGAGCTAGTAGCCTTTTGCTCGATGGAAGGTAGACCTTATAGGCTTTGTCCCAACTAGTAGAGGACAAATGAGATTTGTGATAATAGCCATCAACTATTTTATGAATTGGGCAGAATTAGAGTTATTAGCACAAATAATTGAGCAGAAGACCACGAGGTTTGTTTGGCAATCAATTGTGTCTTAATATGGGGTGTTTTGTGCAATCATTTCAGACAATGGCAAGCAATTGAACAACACCAAGTTTAAAAGACATATTGCTTGGACTTAGGGATTCGACGCTTCTTTTCAATACCAACTCATCCTTGGGCAAATGGCAGGTGGATGCCACCAATAAGGTAATTAAACACACATTACAGACAAGAATAGAAGCAAAGAAGGGAGTTTGGGCTGATGAATTACCACAAGTACTCTAGTATTACTGCACCACAATTAAGAATACTACTGAAAAGACACCATTCTCCTTATCTTTTAGCATGGAAGCAGTAATCCTGGTGGAATTTGGAATTCCAACATTTAGATAATCATTTTACATTGATTACATAATTGTAGAAGGGATTAAAACTCACTCAGAGCTATTAGAGGAGAAACAAGAAGAATTGCAAGTTTGTCTTGTTTCATATCAAAGAAGAGCCACTAGACATCATGACTTGAAGATCATGCATCACAATTTCAATGTAGGGGATTTGGTCCTACAAAAGGTGATGCTCAACATATAGAAACCACGAGTAGGGACACTTGGGCCCAACTAAAAAGGGGTCTATCAAGTGATAACAATATTAAATCACAGAGTTCATGAGTTGGACAGAAACTTAGAATGCCATGGAATGTGGAACATCTTAAAATTTAATATTTTTCTACAATTAATAGAGTGATCAATTTTTTACACTATAACATTGTTTAAAGGTATGCCCAGTTCTTATCCTAGGTCTTAGTAGATTCTAATTACTTGGACTATCGTGACAAGGAAGGCTTCAGAGATACCTAGAGTACTCGGGGTCTGGGTAAAATCATCTGCTTGGACTATCCTAAGGAAGAAGGCCTTAAAGAAACCTTGAGTACATTGGGGTCTGAGCAAGATCATTTTCTCAGACTATCATCGAGATGAAAGCCTTAATAAGCTTAAAGTACCCTAGGGTTTGAACAAGATCATCTATTTGGATTATCACTAGGATAAAAACTTTAAAAGGCTTGGAGTTTCATGGGTCCACACAAGATCATTAACCCAAACTATCTCCAAGAAGAAGGTTTCAAGAAACCTCAAATATCACAAAACTCGAGTAGGATTGGCAGCCCAGACCAATGTCCAAAGTTTACATGCAACCAAAGTATCAAGGGACAACGTGATCACAATTGTGAAAATCTTCCTTCTTTGTCGAAGTTCATAACCCCTAGAATGTAATCTTGGATCAAAATCTTAAAAAATTTTCTAACTCCAAAGTTTTAGCTTTAACTTAAGAAACACAAAGATCTTAATAAAGTTCAAATAAAAGTTGAATTGGCAAGGTACTCCTTTAATACTAAAAATCTAATAATCGACCACACCTAAGACATGGAAATTTTTCTAAGTCCAAGATGTCTACTTAGACCCACCTATGGGAGCAACTTAAGCCTCTTTTGCTTTGACCGAACTTAATCAAAAGGCACTTAGGAAGTTTTTTCTAAGACAACATAGTTTGCTTAGGACATGCCAAATGAGGCAATGGTGCTCTCAATTTGGTCAGCTTCGACTTCCAAAAAAAAAGAAAAAAAAAAAGGAAGGAAGCAACCAAAAAAAGTTGGGAGAAAAATATTTTCAATCATTAATAAAGATTACATGGTTTTTTTGTATTACAAAAAAGGGGAAAACATCGAATACAACAAAAAAGAGAGAAAAAAATGGAAAAGGTAGAAATGGTTGAGAAAATCCTTAAAGAGGGAAAAGAGCTAATGCTTTCCTTAGCCTCCAGGCAGAGCACTATGACATCCTCCACTATGTTGTTATGCCTCTCCTTCTCTACTGCCTCTACTTTGTCTTGTTCGTCATTGTGTTGAACCACTATTGCCCTCTCCTTGCCTTGCTACACCATGAAATTGTCGAAAGTGTCGATGTCTACTTTTACCTTTGAAGAATTTGCCAAAGTCCATCCTCATATAGAATTGACCTATCTCATATTCATCCTTAAGTAAGTTGGAAAATGCCTTGAATACCTTGTACTTCTTAACTCTGTGCTCCTTAGAGGCTTGGATCTCAAATTAAAGAGAAGAGTTAAATAGCTTTAGCTCAACCACCTCCTCCTTCTTCCTTTTCAGCTGAGACAATAATGGCAAGGCCAAAATCTACAAGCCACCTCTTTTTTTAACTTCTTGACCTCATTCTCTAATCTTTCCTTATTGGCTTAATGAGAACATGAGATCTTATAAGCCTTCTGAAAGGCTAAAATAGATTGGTAGGAAGCTAAAAGGAAGAATAACTGACGAAACAAAGATATAACACAGAGATGTAACCCTTACCTTGATGCATTTCATGAATGCAGTAGAGTAGTTATCTTAGGCATGCACGTCCAGATCGTAATCAACCTTCCGAAAAAAGAGGCTAATGTGGAAGCCCATGAACTGAAGATCCTTCTCGTCAGCATTAAAAATGGAGGTCTCATGTCTCTTAGGTGCTTATTGCGACGTATAGTTGGGAGTTCAAAGGCTTTTGCCTTACCTTCCTTCAAGCTACTACCCGAGGTTGTCTTTTTCATATTAACCAAAGGCTCAACTTAAGGTTGAGTAGCCTTAGATGATCTTTGGGCGTTGAACTTTGAGATGTTGAACTTTTGTTTGTTGAGCTCTTCTATAAAGACATCTTGTTGTCCTTTGCTCAGTCATGAAAACTTGCACATCAAAGGGGCTCATATTAATGAGAAACATAAGAAGAAGAAGAGCTACCATGATAACACTTATTGGAAAATAATGTCAAACCACAGATATAACCAACTCGAAACAGGCAAATAGGGGAGAACACAATGCTCCAATCTCTCTTCTTATGAGGAATTTTATAGATCTTGAATATGTAATTGAGGTCAGGATCTTCACTTTTTGCTCCCTCCTAACTGAGGATTCCCAGTAAGCTACAAGATAAATGGAGGAAGTTAGCAAAAAATAAAAGAAAGAAATAAAAATCCATACATAAACAATTGCTCATCTCAATACTTGGGTACTTGAACTTGCTTGGGTAACCCTAGTTGCTTGCATAATACCACCCCTTTGAGTTGGGCTGGAGCTTAACATGATAATTGGAACAAAAATCTTCAAAAGAGAATTTAGACAAACTTTTTTTTACTATAATACAACACCTTCTAAGTTTGCTTGCCATGCATTGGGGCTAAATTGACTTGGGGCTAGGCTTATTTGGCTAAGGATGCAAAAAATGGCTTTTGGCAAAGGGAAAATTCAACCTATACTTGAACAAACAAACATAGAAGGCCACCTCCCTCTCATTGGGTCGGCTCGGCCTATGTCCTTACTCAGGTGCTCACATGATTATAGAATCAGGTATATCGAGCATGCCCTTAAGGTATTTTAGGTTTGCTTGAGTAATGGAAGAGGGGTATAAGTTTGCAAAAAATCCCTCACTATCAAATTCTCTTACCACCTCGATGGGAAGAACAAAAGAAGGTTTAGCCACAAAGGTATGAGAATGAGTTGTTTGGCTCGCATGTGGTAAGAACCAGGGAACTCCTCTCGGCAAAGATCATGACAAGGGATGCCTAGAGGTTTGGGGAGGATCTAATGAAGAAGAAGATTCATCTTTTTAACCTTTTCTTGACCTCTTCTTGATTACGGAGACTAGAATTAATGGGATCTCCTTGACCCCATCTCATGAACTACTACTCTCAATAAGAGGGGTGGAGCATCTTGGCTCAATAGTATTAACCTCTCAATGAGGTGCTAGCTCAGACTCAAACTTACTTTCACAAGAGTAGGCCATGACCTTTTCAATAAACTTTTGAAGGAAACCCAAGGAGTAAAAAAGAAAAGGTGAAGACATTACCAAAGCAAAAAAAAGGACCAATGTAGGAAAAATTTGACTAGGGAAATTGAAGGAGATGAGTTAGGAACATTCCAACCACAAACAACACAACATTTGCTTCCTTGGGGACTTGGATAAAAAATGATTGAATGGAGATGGCACTTATAGGGAAAACCTGCCTCACAAGAACTATCTCATTTTTAGACTTGTATGCTGAAAAATTCATGAACAACCTTGATAGAAGCGTACTAACAGACACAAGGTGAATATTGTATAGTTCCATGCCACTTGAATCCCAAAAATGATTAAGGGCTACGATCATATATGAATTATCACAAATCTAAAGGAGCATCAACAAAGGAAACTAAGCCAAGCCTATGGACACACACTTGGGGAATAGATATTGGATTGTCTACTCTTCCTAAGGATGAGTTGAGTTGAGCATGCAAAATGCCTTATTTTAAACCTTGAGTTGAGTAAGTTGGTCCGAGCTCAGATAACAACTTGCGACATTCAAGAAATGCGTGACATTAGCGTGGATGACAAAGATATAAATTCGAGGTCCAAGAAGCCTCGAACCCCAAGCCAAGATGCGCTAACCTAATTTGAAACATTATCACACATGGAAAGGTTTATGTGTATATATTATGTCTTGTTATATTATTTTATGTTTTATATGGCTTATTTTTATATTATATTATTTCTCTAATAAAATTTTTGTTAGATCTCGAGCATATAATTAATTAATTATTATATTATTTGATGATTTATTTAATCTATTATTTACAATTTTTTGAGTTATGACAACAACATCTTCAAAACTACAAAACCAAAGCATTAGATATTAGGATAAGTCATGTTATAGAGGGTTAACTCTGAAGGGTCAAACGTAAAGGTAGAATCCATCGTGTAGGATTGAGCATTTGTAAAGTGGTCAACAAAGAAGAAATTACCTCCTTATTTTACTAATTTTCATATATATATATATCTACATTTCACATTATCTCTTTATGCTTATGCTATGAAAATGAAATTTTCTAGCATTATAATGTTATTTTGGTTTGTGTAGTGTAATTTTCTGCTATTTGCAAAATATGGGGGTACAAGTAGGCTACAAAAAATGATAGTTAAAATAGAAATGTTTTGCTTGTTAAATATTATTGCGTAACATGACAAACCATGCATACTTTGGAATTGTACCCCCCATGTAATCCATTTGTAACCCAATGTACCCAAATTGTTGCAAACTATGAAGAATAGTAACCCATGGCCAAAATTAAAGACATATAATACCAAACATGTTTATTTCCACATAGACATAATAAGGCAATTTGAAATGGCAAAAAAAAAGGTAAACATACAAAATACAATAGTTATGTATCCTTGACCAACTTTGTTATAGAAAGTTTTCCATGGAAGATTGACTCTTTCATGTAGAGTCTACCTACTCTGTAGGGCCTCTATATGCCATAGACAGCTATGGATGGTTGTCTCTTATAGTTCAAAGTTGAACTAAGAGGGTCGGTCTTGTAGTATTGACCCAACAATTTTGAGTTTTTTTTTTCTCGAACTTAAGGATATTGTTCTACACATATATATCCAATTTACATAATAAAAACATATACTAAACAATGACATTCATAATCGTTCAAATCACCGCATTTAGACCTATTATATCAAAATTATAACACAATAAAGTTTGACATCAACATAGGTCTTGTACTACAAGCAAACACACTATTTAAATTTATTTTTTAGTTTTGTCTTCGCCATCATTAATATGGTTGCATTGGGGGTCACAACTCTTCGTCATTGTGGATGACAAGTTAACTTTAAGAGAGATGTTCAACCAAAATAGATTATCAATGATTGATTCCAACTATGATCTAAAATTAGCTTACGACCCTTGTAAAATGTTCAAGGTTTGTTTGTTTCATCAACATATACAATAACATACAAAAGTAATCGTATGTTAGTAATTAATAAGATAGTTGACTATAAATGTGGAAAAAGAAAAAAAAACGTGAATTTTCTTACTATAATAGCACTGTCATCAAACACATATCCTTGTTTTGTGATTGTATGACTTCACTTTGTTAGTTCTTAATAAATGGATAAAAATATATTATGAAATCACTTGATGCAGTTTGAATTACATTATATGGATTATTCACAAATGTAGCTCATGCTTCAAAAGAAAGTATTGCAGTATCAAATTACTCTTATAGCTAACTTTATGTATACTTCATTGTTTTACTAATGAACCCCAACTCACTTGCATTAGATGAATGTCTAGATATGGACTAATTAGTGTAGAACCTTACCAGGATGATATTGTTTGACAACATCAACATGCTTAATACAACCATAGTAGAAGAAAAATCACACAATGCAGCTAAGTTGTTCTTATATTGAGGTATGAGTCTTAGAAAACCTAAAGGATCTTCACTTTATTAGTTCTCAATAAATGGATAAGACATATTATGAAATCGCTCAATATTGTTTGAACTATATTATATGATATATTTACAAATACATCTTGTGCTTTAGAAGAAATTTACTATTTTATCACATTACTTCCATAACTAACCTTATATTATGTGCTTTACTTGGTACTGCTTTGTTGAGGAATTCCAACTCACTTGCATTGGAAGAAAGGTTACCAAGGAATAATCTAAACATGGGCTAGTTAGCATAGAACCCTACCAAGATGGTATTATTTGATAATCTTGATGTGCTTAATACAATCAAAAAAGAAGAAAAATTGCACAATGTGGCCTAGTCACTCTTATATTGAGGTATGGGTGCCAATAAACTTAAATAAACAGGTATATAACAAAAACAAGCTATGTCATATACATAGCTTACATTAAAGTTATATTCAGTTTATATACTATTTTCACTCACTCATGAGGGTGCAACATGTTGAGCACCTTACACATTGTGACCACAATATCCTTTTGGCCCCACCACATCACTTGTGGCATATTAGGTTTAAATAAAATATTGACTCATAAAATAAATAAGAAAAAATGCTCATAAAACCACCCTTGTCATAGTCATGTTGTGTTAATATGATGGTCAAATCAATTTGAAACAAACATTAACTTTAAAATGATACGTATCTCAAGTAAGGTGAAGTTCTTCAAGATCTGACACATTGATGCCCTTGTTGCACATTCAAGTTGACAATACCAATAAATAGGGAATACAACACCTCGTAATTATTATACTTTATCTAGATTTTTGTGCTATCATTGGCTTTATACAATCAATCATATCATATAAATATCCTTTCAACACAACCTATGTGTTGAAAGGATTTTGAATAACCCACAAAAGCACAAAAGTCAAGATCCTTGTATCAAGCCATTGTCATTGTCTGCATCCTTGTAGTGAGCTTCACTTCACCCTTTGGGTAGCCATGAAGTAGAGATAAGATTGGTATAATATTACACTTTAGGAATCTTGACCTTAAGGGTTAGGCATGTCATCCTAGAATTATGTGAATTGTATAAAAGAGTAGCATAGAAGCAATAGGAACTCTTGTCAAAGTATTGTCACAAAAGAAAGTCACAATTGAGAATAACAAAAAATTCCTCACAATGCACTTCATTGAAGGGCCAAGGATGCCTTGGGAATAACAACTTGAGCTTCATCCAATGCTAAGCCATGAATTGGCCTTTTTCATTTGTACGGGTTTTTATTTTTATTTTTATTTTTATTTTTTTGTGTTTTGCATCTTCAAATGGTACATTATAATTCAACAATGTCATTATTATCCATTTGTATGAGTGAGATGATTGTGCCTATGATGGGAATCTTTAGGAGCATGGCTAGTCATCAAAGATAATTGTCATTTCACAAAAGCAAAAATCAATGCTATTATTGGCATGTAAGTAGGAGCAAATTATCAAAGGATTGGCTATAGATTCAATTATAGTTTTTAGAATTCTTTGTGACTTGAGTGCATGTAAGGTAGGGGTGTTTGTGGGTTGGGTCGGGTTAAGGACAAACTCGCAACCCAATTCAAATAATTCCGGTTGAAAAGTTTGAACCCAACCCAATATAATCTATCGCTAAACTCAACCTAACCTAAACAGTTTGGGTTCAGTCTGATTTAGTCCAGTTTATCAGTTTGACTTTAATTTAATATTTTTGACTATATTTCAATACTCTCTTTGCAAAAGAACTATTAAATTAAAACTTTCCTTTATATTTACTTTTAATTATGATTTGTAGTAGGCCCATGATGCATACCAAAATAATTATATTGTGAAATATTCCTACTACTTTGATTTACATAAATTTATTTAATCAAAGTATCTTTAAAAATTAAAATTTTTTAGTGTAAAATTAATGGTTTTGTCAAAATAAAAAAATTATTAGTTTCTACAAAAATAGATAGTAAAAAAAGATATGATATCAAATAAATAGTCATATCAATTTAAATAGTTACTTATAAGTTTATCATTTATGTATAGTAAAAATGTTTTAAAAACTTATTTTATTTATTTTTAAAAACAATGAAAAAGAAGAATAAGAACGAAAAAAAAGAAGTAAGATCGAGCTGGGTCAGGTTTTTAAGTATTCAACTTATAACTCAATTTAAATCATTCGGGTTAAATATTTTAAAATTTAACTCAATTCAAATCATTAATATAATCTAATTCAAACTAATCCAGAAGGTTGGGATTGATGAGGTTGGGCGGTTTGATGAACACTCCTAGCGTTAGGTTCCACTTTGCATCTTCAACCGGTGCATAACGTTAACAAAATCTGTCTGTCAAATAACATTTACAAGAAAGAAAGGTTAAATACTGACCCCACTAAGCCATATCTTTCTTACGTGGTTCTTAAAACTAATAAGAATGGATAGATGGGAAGGGCTTCCGAGACATGAGACGGACACTGTTATCCTCTGTAGCTTTTGGTGTTTTGTGTGTATACACCAGAAGTCATCACTCACCCAGCGTTTGCCATCCATGGCTGATTCTTGTGCTGAGGGTTGGTCAATAGTACTCTGCTGGATGCAACAGACCAGGGTATGTTGGATTATGGGCAGAGGTAGTTTAGGTACTTGCAATGTTAATTGAGGTTCAAATAAGAAATTAAAGTAGGTGGGTTTTTAGTAGCAGTTTTTTGAGTCTAGGCACCGCACTCTATTCAAAATAAAAAAATTTTTCTTACTTTTTGTCTTTAGGGTTTAGCTTTCAACTGTAAATTTACAGAAAAGAAAAGGTGTTTAAAGATCGTAAAGCGCGCCGGAACCCAAGCGTCAGAGCCAGAGCCTTGCTCGAACGAAAATGAAAGCGCCACTCGCATTTAAGATGCAAAGAAATTTAAGAAAAAAAAAGGATTTAAAACAACGTTTTCGCAATTCATCCGAATCTGCATTGTTACAGGTAAGTTAAATACACTATGATCGCAAGTTGTAGTTTATTTATTATTCTTTCTTGAATGAGATTTTAGTGCAGTTACAGGAATTTGCATGGGCATTGCTTTGGATAATGTTGTTTGGGAAAAAAGGTAGAGCAACTTGGTTGAGGTTAATCATTTATGCAAAGAAAACAAAATCAGATGAAAAATGCTAGTTGGATAGTTGAAATTGCTGGAGAATTTCTTAGCCTTTTTCTTTTGTTTATTTTTTTGTGATACTTTGTGAATCATTCTATTCTTTCATTTATCTGCAGCAGCAAAATATTGGGCAAAATGAAAAGGCTTCAAAGCCCAACTACTGACCTATTTCATTTAAGGATGGTAAATCGACCTGAAATATATAAGTTGATATAGCTATACACTACGTCATAAGAGAGAAAAAAGAAAAAAGAAAACACTTAGGGCTCCGTGGGCACTGCACCACACTGCGGGGTATGGATTTTGGTATAATTTGAAAGGCACTTCAATTTTTGTTAGTACTATTCTTAAGGAGATAAAGAAGGTTTTTATCCAAGTTTGATACAACATTTCTGTAAGTGCTTAACCAAAAAAAAAAAAAAAGAAAGAAAAAAAAAAAAAGAAAAGAAAAGCTTTTTTAAAGTGTGGTCTGGCTAGTGACTTGGGGCTATCGCAAAAAGCACAAGATCCTAAGTTCAATTTTCGTGTTTGGCTGTTTGGGGGCATCTTCCAGTTAAGCAATCACCTAAATGGATTAATAGGGCGGGGCTTGGATGCCACTTCGTTGCCAAAAGAAGAAGTTTTATAAATGTTGCTTTTAAAGTGGTGGTCCTCTACCCTTGCCTCTTCAAATTACTTTTTCCAACTACAGTTTGATCAAATGTAGTAGTTGCCTATGCTACCCGGATGCTTTTGTTTAACTTGATGTACTCATGTTAGATACTTCATGATGGGACATACGTATGAGATATGTGTCTGAAACTTTAGATCTCAGAATATTGCTGAATAAACTCTCCAAGGGAAAGAAGAGAAAAGCATTAAAGAAGATAGTAACTAATTGGTGAAATTCATAGTAACTAATTGGTGAAATTCACTTAGGTGAGACTTGAGTGAACAGGAAGGACAATAAGTGACTGTAAATGAGAATAAAACGCAAAAAAACAACATGTAATACAATTGAATTTTGGTATTCCTAAATTAAAAAATGACAGAGTCAAACCTCACGATATTAACATTGTGTTTGAGGCCCATACTTGGGTTCGGGTAATGCAGGTTCTTGTTAAACACTTCTGAAATTGCTTTTCGTTCTAAAACATGAAAAAGTTGTACCGAGCAAGGCTTTCATAAGAAGCTAAGAATTTATATTAGTAAGAGGCTAAAACCTAAGGAAGACTCAAGAAATATTAATCAATGATTACAAATAAAAGCGGACTACTCCAAACAAAACCATAATTATATTAAAAGATCAATTATCAAAGCGTTAATCAATTGACATCAACCTATAAGTTTACTCTCCTAGACAGTTTTCAAGTACAAACTGCAATTCTCACACTGTTATGTTTCTTTCTAACTTCACATGCCAAGGAAGAAGGTAAGTAAATTGCATGTCATCAACCTTGGGATAGGGGTATCGAGTTTCCATTCAATAATTTGTCATGCCTTTTTGATGATAGCCCAAAACACTGTCCTAGAACCACTAATTGATTGACTTCTTTATTGGTGAAATTACCAAATAAAACTTTCTTTTTCCTAGTACTATCAATGTTTTGAAAATCATTTAAGACCAAAGCCTCCAGTTGAGGCTCTCTGAAAATGTTTTGGGGCTTTGTCTCAAGCATTTTGTAAGGTTTATGCCTTGACACATTGTGGCGTGCATCTTGAGGCTCAATGGAGCTTAGGCCTTGACTTAATCTAATTAAAAGAGATCCAATGTAAAGAAATAAAAAATAATCGCACCGTATACTGATTTTTATTATTATGGTCAATGATTTTTGTTTTAAGAATAGATTCTTTTTATTTGAGAATTATAGCTTAACTCTTAAAAGGGTTGGAACCATCTTTGGAAAAAATTCCTTTCAAAAATATATTTTTAAAGTTTGTTCATTGTGTACAAATACTTATGAAACAATTTCAAGCTCAGATTTACAGTTGCAATTTGTATCTACTTAAAATGTAGGAAGAAGTGACAAAGATCTAACATTTTTGCTCTATTTTTGTTAAATTATTATTTGCTTATACCTTCAATAGTTGTAAAATTAAGTTTTGAATGCTTAACCTGTGATGTATTTATTTGTTCTTTATGATAATGATGACATCTGGGATAGTTGATATGCTAAGAAAAATCATTCTTAAATAGTTGTGCATAATAAAACTAACTTATATCTTTGGCTATTTTAGATTTTTCTTCTTTTTCATTAATACTTATGATTTCTTTATTTGGTAATTTTTTTAAATCTTTATTAATTGTTTCATATATTTTCTTAGCAAATATGAGGCTTACATCCTTACGCCTCATACTATTGTGAGGCTTACAACTTGCCTTTTAAATTCAAATTGTCTTGATTACACCTTGTGCTTTCTTTAAATATCTTATATCTTAAAAAATTCTACCATCCAAAGCCTCTACCCATTTATAACCTTAATTTGTGTGCCTTCATACCATTTTCCTTATTGTTTCAACTAGGAGGTAAAGGAAGAAGTTGAATCTTGTTAGTAAGTAGCCAAGAAAAAGGATAAAGAAGAGTTGTATGTAAAAATGCCCAAAAAGATCTCCTCCCATATTGTTTTCTCAACTATCAAGCCAAATCATCATTTCTCATGCCTGTTTATCTCTTCGGTAGACTTGCTACTTCTAGGGCTTCTCCATTTGTCAATCCTTGTTTAGAAGGAAGCTCCAATTATGCTGATTGGTGTTTGAATCTCTTGTAGAATTTGTGGGCAGAGTGCTTAGCTAATAATTCATGGATGACCCCAAATACGCTGCTAGGAATGACCTTTTGAAAGACTTGTCACTTGATATATTCTTCCACGTTTTGATAATGGATCCATCCCCATTGTTATGTTATGCACTTATCCGAATGTAATATATCATTTCTATAGGTTTTTATATGTTAATCGAAAGGCAATATTTGCTTTGACAGATTTTTAGGGCCTCATACATTGGAGGACTGTCTCTTGCGGTCTCATTGTTTGCTCCACTGCCTCATTGCTTGCTCCACTGCCTCATTGCTCAAAGTTTATGGGAAAGGTGGGGGCCATATTCAGGTGACAGAGTTTTAGTGCCTCATGCATTGGAGGACTGTCTCTTGCTGCCTCATCATTTGATATGTTTACGTTGTGCAAGGTGGCTGCTACAATTGACTCTCTTGCACTCTTTGGGTCCTTTGGGTAGATAAATGAGAGAGTTTTTCACAGATGATCTAGAGATAGTGATCACTTGTGGGAGAGTGTCACAATCACAGCTAGCTCGTGTGGTTTCTTTTTTGTTTTTTGGCTGATTTGGTTCATATTGGGTTATTGTTTACGTTGTGCAAGGTGGCTGCTACAATTGCCTCTCTTGCACTCTCTGGGTGGATAAATGAGAGAGTTTTTCACAGATGATCTAGAGATAGTGATCACTTGTGGGAGAGTGTCATAATCACAGCTAGCTCCTGTGGTTTATTTTTTATTTTTTATTTTTTAGCTGATTTGGCTCATTTGGGTTATTGGATAGGGGATTTACAGAGATGCCTTTCTTGTTTGTAACATTAGGTCAAGTGGGTCATGTTGAAGTCAGCAATTCTAGTATTCTGCTGTTTTCGTTGTATTGTTGGATCCATTGCTTATTACATTAATAAGTCTGCTTTAGCTTGAAAAATTAATCCTCATCTTCCTTGACCCCAAAGCGTTGTTTGTCTTGTGTGCAGCTCATAAAATCTCTCCTAAGCCTTCATAAGCCCTTGGGGGGGGGGGGGGGGGGGGGCCTGCTGCTTGAGCAAATTTGATTTTATATATAAATTCTAATATTGGTGTTTCATCTTGTTAGCAATCAAGACTTCATAAATTATTTGTGTTCCTTGCACAAAAGCAATTTGTGGATTGACCCTTTCCTAAGTAAAAACAAGCTTAAGTTTGTCTTCAGGTCTTATTGGTTTGTTTTGTTCAGTTTGGGATTCAAATTGAAATTCATCTGTAGCAAATGAAATCTTTTGGTTAGATTTTCTAATAATCCTTTCATGGGGCAACTCTCTTAGCACTCACATAAGATATCCTTTGATTTTTTACTAACAACGTAAAAAAAAAAAAAAAAAAAAAAAGCCCATAGAGAAGCCATTAGGTCCTAGGGCTTTCATCACCTTATGATAAAAATTGCATCTCTGGACTCCTCTTCTTCAATGGTCATCTCTCAACAACTCTGGAAAAAAAAAAAAAAAAAAAAGTTGAAGCCATTAGGTCCTTGGGCTTTTAGTGCCTTATTTAAAATTTCATCTTTAACATTCTGTTCCTTAAAAAGGTTGGTCTAATTGTTCAAAATCCTTCAGCCGCAGATAGGAACCAATTGAGATATATTTATTTATTTGAAGGGGAGCCTTGAATTTCAACTTAGCCTTGATTAAAGCAGAGTGAAGTAAGCAAACCGTGTAGCTAAGCATTATTTAGTTAGGAAAAAGGTATACTTGACTTGAGTATTTGTTGGGTGCCCTGATGTAATGATAAGAGTTATTGCTGTGTGACCATGTGTACACAGGTTCGAATTGTGGATATAGTGTCTTCAAAAGTAAAGTAAGGTTGCATGCGATGGACCCAAATGTGGTTCACATCTAATACATTAGGCTATAGCCTTTATGGACTTGGTGAAGGGGTGACCCACAACATTACCCTACATTGGGCTTTTGGAGTTGAGTTTGTAACCTTAAGTCACAAGGGAACAACATCAATGGCTCAAATATTGTGTGTAAAGCTTTACTACTTCACTTTTACATTGGGGATATTTTCATATATACACACAATGTAAAGGTGTCATTTATGTACACAACATATTCAATGCAGATGTAAGGTGATGTGTACCCCCATATACCTGTAATGGTGGGAACCATGTGCACTAGGTGTACCCATTATATATAGACACTATACATTCTGAAGAGCTGGTTATTGAGGCCATGGTATTGGTTGTTTAACGTAATACCAAAACATGACTTGAATTTTTGTATCTTGTGTAAAGTTCTACACATAGTTATGAATGAAGTGAACCCATTGATAGTCTTCACTGTTAAGATGAATGAATAATGGTAATGAACATAACTCTTGGGATTTTTTTGGATGGAGTTTCACATCCTATACAATTATGGAATTGTGTATATTATTTTTTATGTATTTAATAGTTATTTTTCTTTTTTCTTTTTTCTTAAAAAGAGAAACTAAAGTATATTTTATTGTATTAGTAAAAATATGTTATATAGTAGCCTGATACTAATCCCCCTTCTAGATGATACAATATTGCCCCACTTTTGAACCACTCGCCCACCCCATAGTCCATAGCCAAGGGGCTATTGGCTATTCAAAATGAAGCTAAAAGAAAGGAAGATTCCTACGCAATAGCACCAGAGGATAACTGTTCATGGAGGGGCATAAGATTCAATGCCATCCAAATAGACCAAAGGATAGAAGACAAAAACCACAACCTAGTGATTGTGCTAATATGTTAATATGTATGACTTTGGGCAATAAATTGGGAATGCTGTCATTCAAGTCACTGACCAAAGAGCTTATTTCGGGAAAGAACATCCATTTAGTTTGAATTTCAGCATAGAGGGCATTGTCATAAGATATGCTTAGTTGACTTTGTGTTTTAGTGACATAAGTAGCCCCAATGTGGAGGTAGGCACATGTAGGAAAAACTTTTTTGCAATTAATCATCTGTTTTCATCCTCCCCATGAGAAGCCATTCACCCTAAATATTAACCTTAGATGGAACCGAAGCTTCCCAGAGGAGGGAATAATGATGGAAAGGAGGAGTTTTGAGGCCATGGAGAAAAGAGGAATTTAAGGATTTAGTGGTAAAGAACCAAAGCTGTCCCAAGCCAAATTACTCTATGTATAATAACTGAGGAAGGCGGTCACTGTGGAAAGCTGGAAGAAAATGTTGGTCAGAGGAACAATTAAGAAAATAGAGCATGTTGGATATTTGGGGTATACATATATATATATTCTGCAGAGGATGTTTTATTTTCTTAAGCCGTGTACAAGTGGATATTTTCTTTAATAGTACTGAAGATTTATGGATAAAAATCCCCACTCTTGGCTCTGGAGTTGGGAAAACATTACTGCTAGTTGAGCTCTTAACTTGTTTACAAGTGGTATTCGTGATGCTGCATCATTTAAGAGATAATACCTATATCAACTTGGAGCAAGGGTGGGTTTTGTTCAGCTCCAAGTAAAGGGTCTTCAGTTGCGCCAGTGACTTTTTGGTCAAAACACTGCACCTAATCATTAGTAGTTAAAATCCATGTCTATTTGTGAAGGAAAAAATTTTTGTGCAGAACAAAGTTATGGTATGAGAAAAAAATTGAGTATTGAAGGATTTTGATAATTATTATGAATGATCTTGTCAAAAAAATAATTGTTATGAAGGGAGATCTTAGACACCAAAAAAAAAAAAACAATTTACGAACTAACTTGGAGTTTGCTAGTTATTATTTATGAATTTGGAGATAGGTGATTTAAATAGAATTTTTTTTTTTTTCAGAAGGTGATAAGAGACCCGTAAAATCTATGAAATTAGGTGCTGCATTTAGCTGCATGCTAGGCGTCCAAGTTCTGGCTTTTTGTTGGGGACGTTGTTGTGTTGGTGAAGTTATGTAGTTCTTTTAGTTGTTTGAAGTTATAGTCTTGTCATATTAGGCTCATTTTGCATTTCAATTTGATTGAACTGTGTTTTGGAGAAATGATATATATATATATACCTTCTTTAGACTTAATATGCTTTGTTTCTTCTATAAAAGAAGAATTTATGAAGAATGAAAATATAGTTTCAGACATAGTATCCTAGCTAGATAATTTTCTTGAATTTGTTTGTATGTATGGGTTTGTTAAGACATTGTAGAGACTAGAGAGAGGTGGTTAATTCTATTGTGAACATTTCTAGAGAACGATTTGCTAAAATTAGATTATTCGGTGGTAAAATTAACTTCCTCCACTTCAATCAGTTTTCAGAACAGTAGAAGTTTTTTCATTCATTACTTAGTAGTAGAAGTAGGAATGCCATTTCTTCCATTATTATGGAGGACGGTTCAAGCATTGATGGAGGATGTTTTGGTGGTCGAGGACATTTTATTGTACTTCGAGAAGATGTTTACCTTTGAGAGAAGTCATTCTTGGGGGATTTTGAGGGCATAGATAGGGATCTAATATCAGATGGGGATAGGACATGACTTGAGTGAACTTTTGGGGAGGAGATGAAATCATTTGTATTTGACTATGATGGGTCAAAGGCTCCTAGACAATATGATTTTTCTCTCACTTTCTTCTAGATTTTATGGCTTGTGGTTGAGGATGATATTTCGATGATGCCTCATGATTTTTACATCAATGGTTTCTTTAACAGTTTGTTGAATATGACTTACATCTATTTGATTCCAAAGCATTTGAATGCCTTATGTCTTAAGAGACTTTTGCTCTATTAGTTTGGTGATCAGTATTTACAAGATAATTGCTAACATACTCACAAAGTAATTAAGGATAATGTTGTAAAAAACAATAAGAAATTCTCAATATGTGTATATTAAGGGTGTCAGATTTTGGATGCATTCCTAGTGCCTCATGAAGCGGTTGAGGAGTTTAGCAAGGTGACCCTCTATCTCCATTATTATTGACCTTGGTAGTTAATGTTTTGTGGAGTATGATAGATAGAGCTTGTAACTTTGGGATGATTAAGGGATCTTGGTAGACAATGATAACATTGAAGTTTCTCACTTATAGTGTGCAAATGATACTCTTTTGCTTCTTCAAACGGATGAGGATGATGAATTTAGTGCCTTCAAACTTCTCAATGTTTTTTAAGTTTAGGTGGTTGAAGTTTAACATTGGTGAAGTGCCAAATGCTAGGCATGATTGTGGAGCTAGGATGTTTGGTAGGTTGGGTGAAGTAGGTTGGATAGTAACCCACGAGGGTATTGGTAGGATGGTTGGGAGAAGGGGCCATGACCAATGAGGTCATAGGTTCAACTCCTAACACTCCCCTTGAGCTTCTCCAAATTCCTTAAGGAGGGCGGACCTGTCTTATGCTTTATGTTTATCCGGTCTTGGTCTTGTGGGTGGGTGAGGGCTCTCATGGATTAGTCAGACCTTAAAGGAAGGATAGTAGGATACCATGATCTCAAATAAAAAAAAACAAAAAAAAAAAAAATAGAGTAGGCAAGATGGTTGGCTAGTACTTGGCCCATGCATTATTTGGGGCTTCCACTGGGAGAAGATCCAAGAAAAAGTAGTTTTTGAGTTGTGGAGTGTGTCTCAAGGAGAGTGGTTGGAATTTCCTTTCAAAAGGAAGAAGACTTGCAATAATTACATTGGAGCTACTAGGCATTCCAAATTAGCTTTTGTCACTTCTCAAGATTTCTCAAGAGTTGGCTAAAAGATTGGAAAGGGGGGGGGGGGGGGGGGGGGGGGGGGGGTGTGGTTGGAAGTTTGGTTGGGGGGAAAATTTTGGTTTTTCCGGGGGGGGGGGGGGGCCGGGTTTTTAAAAATTTTTGAAGG
>JAJIYU010004597.1:0-23974 GCA_030144865.1 Tinospora cordifolia
ATTTGCACCCTCCAAAATCCTCCAGATATGCAACTTTCCTCTAGATTCGTCTAAAACTGCAAATGAACAGTCAAAACTTCCAGAATTCAGTTCTAGATCGATAATTTGTCAATTTAGAAAGGGCAAAGGTAACACCATGGGTTGGAGTGACTAGGGAAGGGGTCGTAGTCAATCTCTTTTTCAGTTCTTGGAATGATTTTTTGCACTTCTCATCCTAATCAAACTTAACTCCCTTCCTGGTTAGCTTAGTCATAGGTTCTACTAGTTTAGAGAAATCTTGGATGAAACTTCTGTAGTATCTAGCCGGGCCTAAGAAACTTTTGATCTCTGTAATTGTCTTTGCTTGCTTCCAATTCATTACAGCCTCCACCTTCACTGGATCTACAGAGATGCCTTCCTCGGATACTACATGGCCAAGGAACTTGACCGTCTTCATCCAGAATTCACACTTGCTGAACTTGGCATATAATTTTTGCCTTCTTAGGGTCTCCAACTCTATTTGAAAGTTTTCCAAGTGTTCAACTTCTATCTTTGAGTAAATCAGGATGTCGTCCACAAATAGCACCACAAATTGGTCAAGATATTGCCTAAACGCTCGGTTTCATTAAATCCATGAATGTTGCTGGGGCATTGGTCATACCAAAGGGAATTAGGGTGAACTCAAAGTGTTTGTATCTCATTTTGAAGGTTTTCTTGTATATGTTAAACTCCCTGATTCTCAATTGATGATAACCCAACCTAAGATCAATCTTTGAGAAATGAGTGGCTCCACTCAATTGATCGAATAGGTCATCAATCCTCGGTAGAGGGTACTTATTCTTTATTGTAGCTTGGTTCAACTTCCAATAGTCGACCCATTGTCTCATGGAAGCGTCTTTCTTCTTCATGAACAATACAGGAGCTCCCCAAGCTGACTCACTTGACTTGAGAAAGCCTTTTTCCCGAAGCTCGTCAAGTTGAGACTTCAACTCAATTAGTTCTACTAGTGCCATTCTATAAGGAGGTATGGCTATAGGTTGGTTCCAGGGTGAAGTTCAATCGTGAACTCTAATTCTCTAGCAGGTGGTAGTCTAGGTAAGTTGTCTGGAAACACATCTTCGTACTTACTAACCACTACTACGTCTTGGATTTTCTTTAATTCAACAGGTTCCTCATCAGAGAGTTCATCGAACTCATTCTTCTACCTTAAGCAGTTCATCATGGCAAAGGTTGGACTCCTGAGTAGTTGCTGCATATCCACATTGATTCTATAGGTTTTCCTGAAAGGTAGGGTTATGGTCACTCGTCTCATAGGACAATCTATGTGGGCTTGTTATCGGTCTAAGCAGCCCATGCCGAAGATTACATCACAGCCATAGAAAGGTAACGTACATAGATCGACCATTAAGAGTTTATCCCCAAACCTTAGGTCACAACTACACATTCTTTTTGAAGTCACAATGGTCCCTATTGGTGTGGACACATTCAAAGTCATGGGTAGTGTTTTTGTCACAAGTTGTAGCCTATCGGCTAATTTCTCAGAAATAAACAATTTTGAAGCACCTGAGTCAAACAATAGTTTCACAGCAACATTGAATAATAGGAATGTACCTTCCACTGTAAGGACTGGGTCTTGGTGAGTCTCAACAGTAAACATTCTAGCTTGGTTCAGACCACAGCACTAGTTCTACCCATGATTGGCATTCAGTTGCTATTGTTTGACATGAAGATGACTGTTCTGACCTCCTCTCTGAGTGTTCTGATGTTGCTGGGGTGCTTGAGATAGTGCAGTCAGGCAATTTCTTGCTATATGGCCCCTCTGCCTACACACGTAGCATAACCTTTGTCTCTTTGCTTGCTCCCTTGACTCGTCTTTATTCTGCCCCTATCTCTATCGTGCATTCCCACCGTACTTACTTTTATTTTGAACTTCTTGATTATTTTTATTCTCGGCCCTCTTATTCTTCTCCCTCAACCTTTATTCCAAGTTGAGTTCCTGTTCCAAAGTTAGGGCCTTTTTCACAATGTCTTTGTAAGTTTTCAAGCCTAGAGTCTTCACTATATTTCGGATCTCCATCTTGACACCCTGTGCGAATCGATTGACCTTCCTTTTCTCCTCCCTAATTAGATCTGGCAAGAATTTGGCTAGTTCAGTGAACTTCCTCTCATACTCAGCTATAGTCATGTCCCTCTGATTCAATTGAACAAAGTCCTCTTGTAGCTTGCTCAAGGTTGCTTCCAAAAAAAACTTTTCATAGAAGATCTCTGTGATGCACTCCCAGCTCATGGCATCAATATCCGTATTAGGGTCTATCCTCGTCATTCGCCACCAACTCCTGGTTGGTCTTTTGAAGTGGTGCATGGCTAGTGCCACCCGTCTTAACCTAGTTACCTTTAGTACATTGAGAATTTCCTCCATCTCTTGGTACTAGTGGTCTACTGAGATGTAATCTATAATACCATAAAATGAAGGAGGATGGAGCTTCTGTAGCTCTATCAGCATCTTCCTCTGTTTGTCATCCTCCAATCCCTCCTCAGTCCTTTGATGTTTGGAATCTTAGGCCACAGGTGTTCGCTATTGACCTGGATAGATTCAGGCACTTGAGGTTGTGGTGTCACCTAAGGGATTATTTGTGGAAGTGCCCTCAATAGTTGATCTAGCACCCTCTATGACATCTCATTCATCATGGCCTCCATACGTGCCTCCATTCCAACAGGCAGTTCCTATTCCCATGGCTTAGTTTCATTAGAGGTGGTGGATCGAGTAGTGTACCTTGTTGTTCCAGCCATTGTCTATAAATTTAACACCCAGTCAGTATTTTCCTCATTAAATGTCCATACTATCATGACTCTAGATTCATGTCTCTAGGTTCTCGATTTGTTTAGTGGCCTAAAGGTTTTTCTTGTAAGTTCTTTTAATGCATGGGTACAGGATTTGGTCTCAAAGTAAATAAGTAGTAAAACATGCATATCACACAATCATAGAATCAAGATAGCACAACAAGGTTCCAAGCTTCCACCTGAGCTTTCAGGTTCAAGTGTCTCATACCACTCTACCCTTTCTACTTAGGCTTTCCCCCAGAACAGAGTCGCACCCAAGCAATTTCGCAAATTGCTTGGTAACTATGGTTCCCGAGCACACTATACTCCACCATCCCATACCAGCGAGCATAGAGAAACCTGTTCTACCAGAGTTACCAATCATTTACCACATACGGTCCATCATTATCTGAGTCCAGGCTTCCTCCATACCCCCGAATTCATATGCATCCCATACTACATAGAAACTAAAAGATACAGAAGCCTCTCGGTCTTGTGTCCTGATCAAACAATTTTTTGTTTTCACACAAGTTTCAATCTCTAGCCTATGCCCTAGAGATTTATGTTTTTGATCCATTGTGCCACCTGTTGTAATAACCCAAAATTTTGTCAAATAATTAAAGATAAATAAGTTTAATGAAATTAAATGAAATAAGTTAAGTGAAATAATTTCGATGATTTTAAGACATCTTTAGGTGCAAATTGTGGGTTGGCAAATGAAAAATAATATATATTGGAGATATAATATAAAATAGGCGAATAAGACCTTAATTTGATAATTAAATAAAAATTTCAATTTTATATAATTAATTATGAAATTTAAAGAGTTGCTTCCATTTCTTAAGAAATAAGAAAAATAGAAATGAAGTGTATATATATATATACTACATTAATTTGATAATTAATGTGTGTATAAATAACATGTGTGTTAGCATAATGAATGTTAATACTACATATTATAGGAATATGTATATAAAAAAAATTTATATAATTGAATAAAAATGTAGTATGCGTGTATTTATTTAAAATAAATAAAACATTATGTAAGTATCAATTTATAATTACATAAATGATTATATGAAAATAAAATATGAAATAAATAAAAATATATGGAAATGGCAAATGTAGATTATTTAATTATTGACATTAAAAATATTAAAAAAATAGAAATATATCTAATAAATACAATATTAAAGAAATAGAAAAGGAAAAAATTTAGCAAGTCATTAAAATAGAAGGGAATGTGCTAAAATCTATATTTACATCAATTAGAAAGTGTAAAATTGGTAAATTTCGGATAATAGCAATATTAGAAAGCAAATTTGGTAATTAGAAACTGCGCTCGAGGCTCATTCGATGGTGAAGATCATAGTCAGTTTGATGATCGTGCTGCATTCGAGGAAATCCAGCAGCTCAGATCAGATCAGATGTGTTGATGTGTTCGAAGATGATCCGACAACCCACGACGAGTTCATTAATCTTGATTGTGATCTGAGTGATGTGATCGAGGATCACGAACGGCTTACGTTTAAGCTCTTATTAAACCAAGATTTAATAACCGAAAATAACGAAAAAAATCCAAAAAAATTCCAAAAAATTCTGAAAATTATGTTTCTAAAATTTTCAAACACACTTGCTATTTTCCTATACATGGGGGCCACAAAAATTTGAATAATTAGCAAGTTTCCTACAAGGAGAACACCAAAAACTTACCATTCTACACTATTTTGAATTCTATATAAAGGACCCCTAGTGCTCACATTGTGTTCATCCCAAATCAAGAGCATACTAGTCCCTCTTGACTCTCTCTAGCCTTCTTCTTGGCAATCCCCTCAGTTCTTGAGTAATCTTGAACTGTTCTTGAGTGTTCTTGAGGGTTCCTAAGTGTTTGGAAGATTTGAAGTAACAAAACTCTGCCGGATTTCAGAAATGTGCAGAAGAGACGTATTTAAGGTGGAAGTGATTTTTAACTTTTACTTCTTTATTTTAATTTGAATAAGCCTTGCATGTATGATGATGTTTTGAAGCTGAACGATTGAATATATGTTTTAAATATGCATGCTTTATTTATTTGATGTGCCATGAATATACATGTTATGCACGTTTAGAAATCAAGAATAATGATGCATGATATGCTTGAACTGTGCTATGAATAAATATTTGATGATTCATGTTATATATGTGTTGCATCGATGGTTTAATCCCATATTGTGTGTTTTATCACTAAGAAAAGATTAAATAACGATTCAATCCACGTACCGGCACGATGATGGACTGCATAGTGTCATCGTGTGTGTTCCACCCCCGATCCGGCTTGCCGGCTTACATTTGATGATTTTGAACTAGGTTTCCAAGAGTGATCCCACTTCATAGATATTGGGTTTGAGTTTCCACAAGTGATTCTTTCTCCCAACGATGTGGAATACAGAGATTAACCTCTTTCGATCCGAATGTCAACCATAAATAAGAAATTTGTTTGAATCGCCTAATGTACAAAAGTTTTTGATATGCTTGGTTTGTTTGAATTGAAATAATGATTTAAATGTTTAGAAAGATCCACTCGGCTATGTGCTCACCCTTCCTTCTATTTTTCAGGTAATTGATTTACATGAAGACCATGAATATTAGTTAGGTTCTTTTTATTTAAAAAGTTTTTAATTTCTATGTAAGGGCATGTTGCCCAAGTTTTTCATCTCCTGCTGTAATAGTTTTTCTTCAAGATCAAATTATGTACTCAAATTTAATTACTTGAGTTTATGAATTTCAGTTATTTCTTATATTATTGCCTTATTAAATTCTTAAATTTAAATTATATATTGTTAAATAAAGTTAAGGCATGAAATAATTGAAATAGAAATTGATGCAAGTTATGTACTTGTAAATGCAACACCGGCCCGACCCGCCGTTTAGTTTAGTGTACTGTCAAGAGAAAGGTGGTATCAGAGCTTAGTTATTAGATATGATGGGCTATAAGTAGAGCCTAAACATGTGTTGTTGGGCTAGAATTAGAAAGTAAAACATTAGTTGTTTGACTAGAATTAGAAACTAAAATTAGGTTTTCCCTTAGAATTGAATTGAATCTAGAATGCCCTACCTTCTATTGTTGAAATTGAAAAATGTTTTAGAAAGTATTTTCAAAAAGGAAGTATATATTTTTGAAATGTTTTGTTTGGATACAAAGACTACAAATTGAGCTGATAGTGGGTAAGCCTTGTCCCGAGTAAAGCTAAACATTGAAAGGGAGGTAGGTTATCCCACCCTAGAAAGCACGGCTGCCAAGCAAACCTCAATCTCGTCGCCCGATCTGGAGGTTGTCCCACCAGCTTATATGAGTAAAAGAAAACTAGAAGGTGGAAAATTAGGGCAAGAAAGTGAATGTAAGTCGGAAAAGATGCCAAATATGGTATCTTGACTACGCAGAGGTTGTGAATCAACTAGATTGAACCCTAGGTCCAGAGAAAGACCATAGGTAGAAATGTGGTGTAGCTAGGGGTGGTACAGTGGATCAAAAGCATAAATCTCTAGGGCATAGGCTAGAGACGAAAACTTGTGTGAAAATAAAAAATTGTTTGATTAGGACACGAGACCAGGAAGCTTCTGTATCTTTCGATTTTGATGTAGTATGGGATGCATAGGAATTTGGGGGTATGGAGGAAGCCTGGACTTGGAGAATGATGGACCATGTGTGGTGAATGATCGGTAACTTTGGCAGAACGGGTTTCTCTATGCTCACTGGTATGGAACGGTGGAGTATAGTGCGCTTGGGAACCTTAGTTATCAAGCAATTTTCGAAATTGTTTGGGTGCGGCTCTGTTCTAAGTGAAAGCCTAAGTAGAAGGGGTAGAGTGGTATGGGACACTTGAACCTGAAAGCTTAGGTGGAAGCTTGGAACCTTGCTGTGGATGCGTGATTGTATGATTGTGTGATATGCATGTTGTAATGTTTATTTGCTTTGAGATCAAATCCTGTACCCATGCATGAAAAGAACCTAGAAGAAAAACCTTTAGGCCACTGAACAAATCGAGAACCTAGAAACCAAATCTAGAGTCATGGTAGTATGAACGTTTGATGAAATGAACACCGACATTGAAAGGATGAACTAGGAAGAGCTCAAGGAGATCTTCTATAATAAGTTCTTACCGAAGGCTACCCTAAGAAAGCTATAGGAAGACTCAAAGCCATTGGGCATACCAACTTAATCAAAACCAAACTACCTGACAAAGCGGCGCCCAAGTGAATGAGTATGAATTTCGAGGAAGAAATTCTTTTAAGGAGTAGGTTGTAATAACCCAAAATTTTGTCAAATAATTAAAGATAAATAGGTTTAATGAAATTAAATGAAATAAGTTAAGTGAAATAATTTCAAAGATTTTAAGACATCTTTGGGTGCAAATTGTGAGTTGGCAAATGAAAAATAATATATATTGGAGATATAATATAAAATAGGCAAATAAGACCTTAATTTGATAATTAAATGAAAATTTTAATTTAGAAGAATTAATTATGAAATTTAAAGAGTTGCTTCCATTTCTTAAGAAATAAAAAAAATAGAAATAAAGTGTATATATATATATATACAGGTTAATGTGTGTATGAATAACATGTGTGTTAGGATAATTAATGTTAATACTACATATTATAGGAATATGTATATAAAAAAAATTTACATAATTGAATAAAAATATAGTATGCATGTATTTATTTAAAATAAATAAAACATTATGTAAGTATCAATTTATAATTACATAAATGATTATCTGAAAATAAAATATGAAATAAATAAAAATATATGATAATGGAAAATGTAAATTATTTAATTATTGGCATTAAAAATATTAAAGAAATAGAAATATATCTAATAAGTACAATAATAAAGAAATAGAAAAGGGAAAATATTAGCAAGTCATTAAAATAGATGGGAATGTGCTAAAATCCATGTTTACATCAATTAGAAAGTGTAAAATTGACAAATTTTGGATAATAGCAATATTCGAAAGCAAATTTGGTAATTAGAAACTGCATCCAATGGTCCAAAACCAATCTGCACAATCCAACAAACGAAATTGAGGCCCAAAACAGCACTTAGGAGCAACGGATTAGCGTAATCCAACGGCCCAGAAATGATCAGCCTGATCTAACAGACGAGATCACTTTCGTTGATCGCGAACCAAATTCGAACACTGCAATCGATGACCATCCAATGGCCAGGATTTGTTCTCACGGTAAGATGATCATTTGGTGCTGCAATCAAGGTGCATCTGACAGCGGAGGTCAAAGCTGCGTGGTTAATTGCGAATGGTGTTGCGCTCGAGGACGATCGGAGGGCTCGAATTTGACTCATTTTCGGTCAATCGCGAACGATGTTGTGTTAGAGGCTCATCCGATGGTGAAGATCATAGTTGGTTTGATGATCATGCTGCATTCGAGGAAATCTAGCGGCCCAGATCAGATCAGATGCATTGATGCGTTCGAAGACGATCCGACAACCCACGGCGAGTTTGTCAATCTTGATCGTGATCTGAGTGATGCGATCAAAGATCATTAACGACCCACGTTTAAGCTCTGATTAAGTCGAGATTTAATAATCGAAAATAACGAAAAAAATCTGAAAAAATTCCAAAAAATTCCAAAAAAATTCAAAAATTGTGTTTCTAAATTTTCCAAATACACTTGCTATTTTCCTATACTTGGGGGACACAAAAATTTGAATAATTAGCAAGTTTCCTACAAGGAGAACACCAAAAACTTACCATTCTACACTATTTTAAACTCTATATAAAGGACTCTTAGTGCTCACATTGTGTTCATCCCAAATCAAGAGCATACTAATCCCTCTTGACTCTCTCTAGCCTTCTTCTTGGCAATCCCCTCAGGTCTTGAGTAATCTTGAACTGTTCTTGAGTGTTCTTGAGGGTTCTTGAGTGTTCGAAAGCTTTGAAGTAACAAAAATCTGCCGGATTTTAGAAGTGTGCAGAAGAGACGTATTTAAGGTGGAAGTGATTTCTAACTTTTACTTCTTTATTTTAATTTGAATAAGCCTTGCATGTGTGATGATGTTTTGAAGTTGAATGATTGAATATATGTTTTAAATATGCATGCTTTATTTATTTGATGCGCCATGAATATACATGTTATGCATGTTTAAAAATCAAGAATAATGATGCATGATATGCTTGAACTGTGCCATGAATAAATATTTGATGATTCATGTTATGTACGTGTTGCATCGATGGTTTAATCCCATATTATGTGTTTTATCACTAAGAAAAGATTAAATAATGATTCAATCCACGTACCGCCACGATCATGGACTCCATAGTGTCATCGTGTGTGTTCCACCCTCGATCCGGTTTGCCGGCTTACCTTTGATGATTTTGAACTAGGTTTCCAAGAGTCATCCCATTTCATAGATATTGGGTTTGAGTTTCCATGAGTGATTCTCTCTCCCAACAATGTGGAACACAGAGATTAACCTCTTTTAGTCTGAATGTCAACCATAAGCCAGAAATTTGTTTAAATCGACTAATGTACAAAAGTTTTAGATATGCTTGGTTTGTTTGAATTGAAATAATGATTTAAATGTTTAGAAAGATCCACTAGGCTATGTGCTCAACCTTCCTTCTATTTTTCAGGTAATTGATTTACAGGAAGGCCATGAATATTAGTTAGGGTTCTTTTTATTTAAAAGGTTTTTAATTTCTATGTAAGGGCATGTTACCCAAGTTTTTCATCTTCCATTGTAATAGTTTTTCTTCAAGATCAAATTATATACTCAAATTTATTTAATTAATTGAGTTTATGAATTTCAATTATTTCTTATATTAATTCCTTATTAAATTCTTAAATTTAAATTATGTATTGCCAAATAAAGTTAAGGCATGAAATAATTGAAATAGAAATTGATGCAAGTTGTGTACTTGTAAATGTAACACCGGCCTGATCCGCCGTTTGGTTTAGTCTACTGTTGAGAGAATAATAGTCATGTCCAATGCTTAAAAATACGGGGGTTGTGGTGTTACACCTATGGCTACACCATATTTCTGCGTTGGGTCTTCCTTTTGGACCTAGGGTTCAATCTAGTTGACTCACAACATCTGTATAGTCAAGATACCACATCTGGCATCTCTTTCGACTTCTATTCACTTTCTTGCCCTAATTTTCCACCTTCTAATTTTCTTTTATAGAAAGTAAGGGTGTTCTTCAACTTCGACTACTCATATACCTTGGTGAGACAACCTCCAGACCGGGCGGCGAGACCAAAGTCTACTTAGCAACCGCACATTCTAGGGCAGGATAACGTACCTCCCTTTCAATGTTTAGCTTCATTCGGGACAAGGCTTACCCACTAGCAGCTCAACTTGTAGTCTTTGTATCCAAACAAAACATTTTAAAACATATCTTTCCTTTTTGAAAACACTTTCTAAAACATTTTTTAATTTTCAAAAATAGAAGGTAGAACACTAAAATTTTAATTCAATTCAATGTGAAGCCCTAATTTTGGTTTCTAATTCTTATCAAGCAACTAATGTTTGACTTTCTATTTCTAGCCTAATCAAGGCATGTTTAGTCTTAACTTTCTATTTTTAGACCAAGGCACCTAAAGCCTTGGCTCTGATACCATGCTTGTAACACCCCAACCCTCGAGACTTTCAATTTGGACTTTACCACAAGGCGGGCTAGGCCGATGTTACTTTACAAGTACATAACTTGACTTTCTATTTCAATTATTTCATGCCTTAATTGTATTTAAGAGTACATAACTTAAGTTTAGAAATTTAATAAGGCAATAATACAAGAAATAAATGAAATTCATAAACTCTATTAATTGAAAAAAATTGAGTCCATAATTCAATCTTCAAGAAAAACTATTACAGCAAAAAATTTCAAACTTGGGCAACATGCCCTTACATAGAAATTAGAACTTTCTAAATAAAAAAAACTTAACTAATATTCATGATCTTCATGTAATTCAATTTCCTAAAAAAATAGAAGGAAGGAGTGAGCACATAGACCAGTGGATATTTCTAAACATTTAAATCATTATTTTAATTCAAACAAACCAAACATATCAAAAATTTTTATACATTACGCGATTCAAACAAATTTTTTGTTTATAGTTGACCTTAAAACTGAAAGAGTTTAATCTTTGTGTTCCACATCATTGGGAAAGAGAATCACTCTTGGATACTCAAACGCCAATATCTATGAAGCGGGATCACTCTTGGAAACCCAGTTCAAAATCATCAATAGCTAGCCAGCAAGCCAAATCGGGGTGGAACACACACAATGATGCTATGCAGCCTGTCATCGCGCTGGTATGCGGTTATAATCATTATTTAATCTTTTCTTAGTGATAAAACACACAATATTGGATCAAACCATCATTATAACATGTACATAACATGAATCATTAAACATTCATTCATGGCACAGTTCATACATATCATGCATTATTATTCTTAAGTTCTAAACATGCATAACATGTATATTCATGGCACATCAAATAAATAAAGAATGCATAATATAACATATTTCTAAACAATCAACTTCAAAACATCATCACTCATGCAAGACTTATTCAAATCAAAATAATCAAGTAAAGATTAGAAATCACTTCCACCTTAAAAATAAATCTCTTTTGCACGCCTCTGAAATTCGGCAGAGTTTCGTTACTCAAAAACTTTTAAACACTCAATAACTCTCAAGAACACTCAAGAACAGTCCAAGATTACTTAAGAACTGAGGGGATTGCTAAGAAGAAGGGCAGAGAGAGTCTAGAGGGACTAGTATGCTCTTGCTTTAGAATGAAAAGAATGGGAGCGCTAGAGGTCCTTTATATAGAGTTTAGGGGAGTGAAAATTAGTAACTTTGGGCATTTTTCATATAGAAATTTTCTATTTTTATTGGGTCTTGACGGCTCTAATTCAAACCACGGGTTTTAGGATTTTTTTGATGTATTATTTTGAATTTTTCTTTCCTTTTTTTTTGGTTTTTCCTCGTTTTTTTCTGATTTTCTTTTTTATTTTTTTAATCAACAGATCACGGTCGCAAGATCGCCGAAATTGTGCGGCACACAAATTTTTTTTTTTTTGTTTTTGTTATATATATATTGAGGTTATATTATACAATATATATATATATTCAAGTTATATATTATATTTAGGTTGTATATTATTCCATAAAGTATAAATACAATAATAATAATAAGAATAATAATAATAATAATAATAATAATAATAATAATAATAATTATTATTATTATTATTATTATTATTATTATTATTATTATTATTATTATTATTATTATATATTTAAATAATTACATATACAATAAATGTTACAATATACATTTTTATAATTTTATACTATTATACATACAATTATTTATGTAATACTATTATATTACACTTATATAATTTTATACTTATATTAGATAAATATAAGCATACAACACATTTTTTTAATATAAAAATGTTAAACATTTACACTTACATTCTATTGTGTATATATTTCTATATACATACTCTTATAATATGATATTATTTTAACGCCCACATGTTATTCATACATATATTATATAATAATAATAATAATATTATTATTATTATTATTATTATTATTGTTGTTGTTGTTGTTGTTGTTGTTGTTGTTGTTGTTGTTCTTATTATTATTTTACAACCATAACAAATATTTTTATATACTTGTACTTATCTAATTCATATATCCGCATACATATGTATATATATATGTTTTTATTATTTATTCTAGGATACCAAGGTTTTTTAATTAATTTAATTTATTTTATATTTTAGAGTATACACAATTTATATCTGAAAATAAAATATTTTATTTGAAATTCATACAAAATTCGCAGGTGTTACAAGAATTTTCCTGGTGAGTTACTAACTAAACTATCCCCAGGGAGCTAATGATTGAGCTCTAATACCACCCTTGTAACACCTTGGCCCCTGAATCCTATCACCAATGTCGTTGATTGGGCATCTTTGTCTCTCGCCTCAAGACGAAATCAAGTCAAACGTGTGGTCACTCTTGCTTTCAATATTCGGGAACCAGAATATTACTTTTATTCTTTCTTTGTCATAACCATCCAATAAAACATCAAAGTGTGGAAACATAACCAATAATAATATACATGATTAAACATAGGGATTGCATATCAACTAGAAGTAATATGATTAAACTCATAAAAAAATGAAATACTCTCACCCCATGGCCTGAGTTCAAATGAGTTAATAACCAATACTTGGCCCCATTGCCAAAGTCAATAAATAAAACAAACAAACACAAATTAAATGTGGGTCCCATGCCCTACGACTGCAACCAAATAATTAACTACTACTCCAATACAACCCCAATAGTGGATTTTATCAAGCTACTCCAATGTGGTCTTTAGTTACTTGCCTGTGAGCAAGTATCTTCAATGATTACCTGAAAAATAGATTAGTGGGATGAGCTCAAGAGCTTAGTGGATCATATACGACACATCTCAAACATTATCAAAGTTAGAAACATAAAACATGCAAACACGTATAAATCACTAGGCGATTCAAACACTTCAATTATTTAAGTTGATGTTAAGACCGAAAGGAATCTCCTTGGTATTCTCCTATGTCTGAACTCTTGGAAATAATGCTTTGCAGGCCAATTTCTCATCATGACACAACCTTAAGAGTGAGGTCCCACTCAATCGTTAGCCCAAACTCAACTATTGGCACAGTAGCATGGATACCCACCTTGGGTGGGGAAATAGCCACAGTGATACTAGACTATTGCCATAGTATTTGTACCACTGCCTTAGTACGTGGTTAGAGTCTTAATTGTCTTTATTTAGTGTTCACTAGCGTGCACAATTTATCTCATCATTACAACAAATACACACTAAACATGTTGATAAATTATCATGCATCAGGTCACATCAATCATGCTATTCATTAAATAACATGGATGGCATTCTCGAATCAATATTGAAAACAAGTAAGTTACATGTTATGCTATAAATGTATAATTACCAGCAATTAAAAAAGTAAGCATTATCACATTCCTAACATGCCTCTAAACAATATAAAGATAGTAACCAATCATTCATGTATCACATTTGAGACTAGTCATCTCCACTTGATTCTGTGTTCAACTTGTTGAAATCCTTGCTTCAATACTCAACTCTCCTTGAGTCCTTAACCTTTAAGAGTCATAGGCCGTCTCTTTGTATTTATTATATTTCTACCTTCCAACTCTTAATCTAATTATTTTCAAGTTAAATGGGTGTGTTGTATGCAAAAGAGTGCAAAATAATTATACTATAATGTCCATTACGTGTTAATACCGCGGTATGGAAATGGTTTCGTGGTGAAAAGGTTTCTTGCACGAACAATTCATAAAATGAATTGCTCATCATGTTACTATGGTACTCCCAATGTTACCACGGTAACGCGAGGTTATTCTCGCATGTGCAGTGTGCTACTGCGTTTAACATTGTGGTATTCCTAAGGTATTCAATGAATCGCACATTGTCTATGTTTCCCTCATTTTTCCTGTGCGTCAGGCCTTTATGCATCGTGCTACATATCTAAGAAATGTAATATGCCAGATAGAACAATATTGTACCTTACAGTTGCTTGCTCCTTTCGTTTGCCTCACACAGAATGATTCCAATTACTTTAGGTTTCTATCATATTGTAGAGAGCCAAATAATGTTTAGAATCCATTACCATCCATCCTACTTGCAACAGAATGTAATTTAGAACTAGTATAAGTGTCTTAGCATAGTCTCTTACCTTGCAATGCATCTCGGCACGGGTGTAGGGCTCTACAACGTGACCGTAGCATTCTTTTCTTTTGCTTGGCTTGTGAGACAGCCAAGAGACATTAAAATTGATCACACTAATCTAGAGTGCGTGTAGGAAGATTAAAAAGTCATCTAGGTTTGCTCGTTTCAGCTTCAGGAAGGAGGTGTGCAGTTGTGCGGAGGAACAATAGGATTAGGGCTTTTGCAACAACTTTGTGTGATTAGGGTTTTTTGTGCACATATATACTGATAACTTTGCATCCCAAAACTTCTATTTTTTATCTTAAATCATAGAATCGTTGTATGCATCCCAGTACTACAATATTTGGATTGTTTTTAATCGTAGCACTATGTCCTGACATCATGTCCCAGCATCGTGGTACTACATCCATGCCTCAAATTCCATATTTCTAATCGCAGTACCAAGGTACCATGTCAGGGTCCCAAAATTCTGAAATCCAATTGCAGTACCACGGTCCCCATGAGAAACCCCATTTTCATAATTCACAACGCACAATCGTGGTGCTGGTTTTAGGTGCCACGGTAATCACGTGGTCATTATTATTTTAATTTTTTATTTTGAAGGATCTTTTCTAAACGATGAGGTATTACACATTGTGGTAAAATAATATTCCACAAGACCTTGAAAGTTTTAACTCCTTGTTTCCTATGCACTCGTTTTTTTTTTCTATTCCCAACATGAAAGGATGTATATATTGATGGAAGAAACAAAACTATTTACTACAGCACCTAATAAGGCAAACATATCCCAAAAACCATAACTAAACTAAAGAAAGTAAAAAAGAAAAAAAAACTAAATCACTAGTTAAAGAGAGAAAGAGGATTTATCCAACAAAGAGAATGATATTGTTGGGAAAATGGAACTTCATATGTGACGTGATAATTTGAGTTGGTATGTTTGGTGTTGACTAGGCATGTTGAATATGTTGTGTATCTATGCAATTTGGTTACAATGAAATGATCTTTGGTATATTTTCACTATATATCTTCTCTCTTGGAAAAGATAGAAATATTTGATTAAATAGAAACTTTTGTTCAAGTAAAGTTTATAATTTTTTTGGACAAATTTTGAATTTAAGTCAAGTTTTTGGTTAAGAAAGAATCACATGAAATCTACCAATTAGAAATTCAAATCATTTCTGAAAATAAAATTGATACAAACTATTCTTGCTCATTTAGAATCTACAAGAAATTATTGTAAATGAAAATTATATTGTGTAGAATACCTCTTTGAAATTGCTTCTTCCTAAACCCAATTGACAGGATTATTTTCTAGTGCAATGGAGCTTTTATATTGTATTCATGCAGCCGGTCAACCTAGAAGTGAAGAAAAATCTTTGAAAGAATCCAACCCAATTTGGAAATATGGAAGATTAACCCAACCTATCCTACCTGCTACTATGTGCACAGTCATGTCTAATAGCCAACCCTAAAAATTCTCTTTGTACAAAAAGTCTTCAACGTGTACACCTATGAATATAGAGGTGAGCAGAGGTTACGATCATCAATCAAGGATTAAAAGATCTGTTCATTCTCTAATTAGAGTTCTTTATAATTGATTTGAATATTTCATTCTTTCCATGCTATTTTAAATAATCACGAGGAACTGTAAAAGTGAAGTTGTTGGCTAGAGGGTAATTGCTCTGAATCAACATGGCATGGTTGAAGTTCACTAGTGGCTGATACAATTATTAAGGTTTGATATCAACTTCATAAACATGAGGTGCTTGTCGTAATTTTGCCTTGACATCTATCGCAAAGTGTGACTGTAGGTCACTGATCCTGTCGAAATAATTGTACTATGTTGATTATAGTGAAATCTTTGATTTGGGCTAGCCCCACAGATGTAGGATTATTTAATGTTCTTCTTATTTATATGCTACTACACCTATTTATAAACTTTCTGTCACTATTGTTTGTTTACTGACATGACTCTAGAACTTACAATTAGTATCAGAGTGGGTTAACTTTCTTTTTAGCATTTTGCTTGGTAGGTGAGATCCCAAGTAACAAGTTCAAAATGTGTGACGAAGCTCCAATGATTTATTACTCGACCACCTCTATTGGAAGATGGCAATTATACTTATTAGAAAATCATAATGAGGATATTCATCTGATCCTTGGATAAATATGACTGGTGAATGGTTGTAGATGGTTGAACACACCTAATAGCCACTGATATTGAAGATAAAATAACCTTGAAATATGAAATTGAAAACATTGGAAAAGAAAGAAGATTATGTTTGGCAAATTTCAAAGTTCTTGGTACTATCTTCAATTTGTTGATGTTGAATTGTTTAAATTGATATCAACATGCGAGACTGCCAAAGATGCATGGGAAATCTTGCAAACGGTTCATGAAGGAATTAGCATTGTGCGCATATTTAAACTATGACTTTTGACAACTCAATTTGAGTTGTTGAAAATGGAAGATCGTTAAAATATTTCAAGCTTTAATATCAAATTGAGGGATGTCGCAAATCAAGCTTTGCAATTAGAAAAAATTCTCCAATGAAAATCTTTTGAGGACTCTAAGGTCATTTACCTTCTAGATTTGTCACAAAAGTAGTTGCCATATAAAAAGCTAAAGATTTAATAAAAATGTGTCAGGATGATCTCATAAGTTTTTACAAACATATGAGATGGGAATGACAACCCAAAAAATGGAGAAAAATATGACTTTTAAAGCTGAATCATGTTCGGATGATAAAGAAGAAAAGATTGTCATGATCACAAAAAACTTTTCCAGATTCTTGAACAAATATGCCAAGTAGCCAGATGCACCCAAAAATAGATTTGCTGAAGGGGAAAGAAACATAAAGGAATCTCATAGGTTTGATTTAAAAAAAAACCAAGAAACATCAAATGTCATGAATGTTGTGGACTAGGACGTATACAAGTTGCATGTGCAAACACAATTAAGAAAAAATTTCTGAATGTAATGTGGAGTGATGAGTTAGATAACAACCACGATGAAGAAGATGGAATTTCAAGCAACTTTGTTGCTACCCCAATTTGGGCTCCTTGTAGACAGCTTACAATTGTTTCAATAGGCAATGACATAGAGAATGGCACTGAAGAAGATGAGGTAAGTCTGGAAGAATCTAGATTAACTTATCAAGTAAGTATGATAAATGGCTGCAGGTTGGACAATAGAATAAAGAATTGGACGGATGATGCTTAAAATGGAGGACACAATCAAATGCCTCCAAGAGAATAGTAAAGAAAAGGACAAAAGATTGGATAAACTGGTTGAAAAATTGAACGATACAAAACAAAAATTGAAATCTTTCAATACCAGGAAGACCAAACTCAATGAAATCCTACACATGGGACAAAGTTCTCACAACAATTGGGGACTTGGATACTCAACACCAAAGACACCTAGAAGTAATCAACAAATCAAGGAATGAGAATCAACATTTTGGTGTCCCACATGTTACTATTGCAACACTAAAGGACACAAGTAGAAGCATTGCCATAAACTCATGATGAGTTTTTAGTAGAACAACATCAGAAGAATACCCAAAACAAAGTAAAAATGGATTCCCAATACCAACTATTTAGCATGTGTTGCCCATAGTGTGCTATCTCCAAGTTCTAAGGAGCTGGTATCTGAATAGTAGATGTTTAAAACATATGACAAGAAACAAAAGAAATTTGTCAATGTACAAATCACGTGAAGATGGTCATGTAATATTCTATGATGATGGAAAAGGGAAATTAATTAGAAAGTGGATTCTAAATGTAAACAACCTACCTAGACTAAGAGAAATGTTACACGTAGAAGGTATCAAGGCTAACCTCATCAACATCAACCAACTATGTGATGAAAACATGCAACTCAATTTCACTAAGAATGACTAAAGGATTGTATATGTTGTCAGATCATGCATCATGAAAGGAAAAAGATAGCTAATCATTGCTACAAACTAGAGAAGAACATAATAACACTATTAAAATAATGCCATAAAACAATAACCTACAATCTTGAACTCTGGCATAAAAAGCTTGGACATGTCAACTTCAAGACCTTAGAAATATTAGTGCTTTTGATCCAATTTGAGGACTACCCAAACTCAGCACCAAACAAGTTGAAGCATGTGGATCGTGCCAACTAGTTAAGCAGAAAAGATCCAAACACTCAGCCATACAAAGCTTTACTACTATGAAAGTACTTCAACTGGCAAATATGGATCTTTTTGGACTAATGTAAACTGAAAGCATTGAAAGAAAAAGATATGTATGTGTTTGTGTCGATGACTTCACTAGATTTACTTGGATAAATTTTCTTAAAAAAGAAATGAAAAACTTTTGACACTTTCAAAGGTTTGTGTAAAAGGCTCAAAAATGAAAAGGCCCACATTATTCAAAAGATTCGAAGAGATTACTGTTGAGAATTTTACAATCAAAAGTCCATGGAAGTTTGCAACAAACTTAGATTTGATCATGAATTCTCAGCTCCAAAGATGCCCTAACAAAATGGAGTGGTGAAAAGGAAGTACGGAAGCCTGCAAGAAATGGCAAGAGTAATGTTACAGCAACAGGGTTATCTACAAAATTTAGGGGAAAATTTGTGTATACGACTGCATACACCATATATGCAGTCTATTTTCGACCACAGACTATCAAGACTCCCTGTGATTTTTACAAAGGAAAAAAAAACCAAATGCAAGCTATATCAACATTTTTGGAAGCGCTTGTTACATTCTCAATAATAAAGACTACTTAAATAAGTTTGATGTTGAGAGTGATGAGGGAATCTTTCTTGGATATTGTAACACCCTGCCTCCTCCTTGTGGCCTAGCAAATCGTTTTGAAGGGCTTAATTACCAAAATGCCCCCGAACCAATAATTTGACATGTAGCCTCACATGCTAACATCAATCAAATACATCATGGGCAACCCAAAAAGCAGTGTATCACCTTATTTCTTTTTATCTATCTTTTTTTTCACTGTTCCAACACTATGTGACTTCTTGTGTCATTTTAACTCATGTAGATTTCATATAAAATACTTTGAAATTTTTAAATGAAATAACTCCATATAATTTTTTTGAAAATCACATTCAATATCCAAGGGTACAAAGACCCTTTATTTCACTAAAACATCTCTAAAAGTAACAAGGAAAACTAGGGCCAACATGCCCGACTTAGAGCAAAACTATGATTCTCGAAAAAGAAAACTCTAAAAGTAATCCATGCGCCTCTAATCATTAGTTTCCTGAAAGGTTAGAAAAAGAAGTGAGCTCAAGAGCCCAGTGGATCATCCCAAATATTTAAATCATTATTTCAATTAAGTAATAAATACATATCCAACACTTTCATAAATTATGTGATTCAAACAGTGACTTGTTTAGCAGTAGACGTTAAGATGGAAAGGAATCCACCTCAGTATTCCAAATCTAGGGAGAGAGGTCAATTCAAACGCTCAAACCCATCATCGGTTAAGTGGGGTCAATCCAAATGCCCATTTCACAATTCGGGAAGCGGTTCAATTGAAACACATAGTTCCAATTCAGAAAATCAAAATAATTGTGTAATACCCTGAGAATCCTATACGTAATTAAATGAGAAATTTAATATCAATTGGATGAAATTTGGGTGAGAAATGAAATTAGGTCATTAGGTCCATTTCAAGGGCAAACATTGCAGGTCCAAAATCCTCATTTATTGACCCTTAGGACCTCAGAATGACCTCAAATTTTATGAGATAACATGAACTAATCAACTAGATAACATATCCAAAAATTAACATAATTGGCCAAGAATTAGGATTTCATTTGCCTAGTACCCTTTAGTGGAGTCTAAATTAGGAAAGTAAATGGAATAAAGATTACCCTAGTCAAAAGATGGTTTAGAAATATGTATTTGTCTATTATGAACCACTAAAAGAAATTGATGATACAACAACGTCAATTCGACAACGTACATTAAAGACGTTTCTAATAGAAGGCATACAACAACGTTCATAAAATGTCTGTTGTAAAATCGCTTATGTAAAATGTATACAACAACATTCACCATGGGAATGTTGTTGAAAGGGCTATTACAATGAGCAGGCAAACGTTAATCTATGTTATTACAATAATCATAGTTGCTCGTTGTCGAATGACACCTTCTACAATGTTGTGACACCCCGGCTCCCAGAGTCCGTCTCTGTCCCTGTTGCGACGATTCGTCGCTTGGGCCGTGCGCGAAAACGGTGCGCGCCCGTTCGTTCGTTCGGTAGGGGACGTCGGGTCACCCGTTCGTTCGCTGAGAGCCGGAGGTCACGTGGTTCGGTTTCTTTTCTTTTTCAGTCTCACGTTTCAAACCTTTCCTTTAAACATGTTATGAGTCAACACTAGAATGTGCAATGACATCAAAATACTCGTTCCTTTCAATAGAGGTGAAATTCATTAAAAATATATGCAGCAGAAATCAGTTCATTCATAAATCCACCGTGAAATCATTTATGACTAAGTGAAGCATTTTGCAGCGGAATAACATTTCAAATCCATTTTCAAAACATGGAATGGAAATAAAACATTGCCCAAGTGGCTTAAGTTCCAAAATATATAATTTACATGTGAAACTGTTCAAAAGAAAAGAAGGCACATGCACAGTTCAATTTACACACTAAAACATTATCTACAACAAAATGGTATAAAGATAAACTCAAATAAAACTGAACAAAAACTGTAACAACCTCCCAGCGAGGTCACTACCCAAAAGACAAACTGTGTGTTGGCCTATTCCTACGGTGTCAATGATCACCTGTAATGGAAAAATGGGGTGAGCTCGAGAGCCTAGTGGATCATCCCTATACATCGCTTGCATTATACAAACCAGAATACAAAACATGCAATCGTTTTCATTACATTAGGCGTTTTACACAATTTCTTGTTTTGTTATCATCTAAGATCGAAAGAGTCTATAAGCCTCGGTATCCCCTTTGTGGTCTGAGAGCGAATCCGGGGGTAATGCTCGAGGGCCGGTTACCTTCGGGACCACAATCTAAGGATGGAAGTCCGCAGTGACTCTCTGTCCAAAGACACTATCAGCTGTCACAGTTAGCTCGGGTAGGGACACCCACGATGACACCCTAAGGCCAGTCACCATGCTAGTACGTGGATTCATTAATCTTAATTTAATGTTCTTTAATCATACATATCATTCCAAGTCATATTCAGTTATCAATGAATCATTTCAAGGAAATCAAAACAGATGCTATCAACCATTCATGGAATTCAGCTCTTAGAAATCTCTATCTAGCATGTCATGGCACAAACAATCATGTATCAAGGGCATACACCAAACAATCCCAACCAAGGTCGATCAAGCAAGTCCTAGCATGCTTCTAATCATATCTTAAGCTAACAAACATCATGTTAAGCATTCAAAATTTGGATAAGGCTAGGGAGTAAGAAAATCACACCCACCTTTGTACTCCTCAAGCTTGTGCCTTGCTCCTCGCCGTACACGCCTTGGGTTATCAATCTATAGGTTTTTAAACAATCAAGATGTGTGAGTCTAGGGCATACATGGCATATCCAAAATCCTAAGGTTTGTGTTCTTAGCACATGTGTTTCAAATGCACCAAAATCAGTACAAAACGGGAAACACTAGTGAATGTCTCATTGCCGCGGTCGTCGGGGTCGACGACATGTGCTTAACACATTAACACTTGGTCATTAGGTCTAAATCACACATTAACTCATGGAAACCATACTACATTTGAAAAAAACAATTTAGAAAGCTAAGGAAACAAGATCTCAAGGGGTTTTCGAGATTTACTTTAGCACAAAGCCTTTTCCAAACTTGCTTCAACCCAAATCCACCCTTGTTGATGTTGCTCTTGGTGGATCTGAGCTCGAAAACAGTGGAGAATGGCTTGAAGGGGCTCAAACCACCCTTAGAACTTAATAGAACACTTAAGAAACGAAGTAAGTAAGTTAGTTGAGAGCTAGAGAAGAAAACCAGTGATTTGCGGCAGAAAAATCCAGATCTAGGGTTTTCTGCGCATATTCGTTTATATAGAAATCGATGAATGGCCGCGGTCACTGTAGCATGACCGCGGTCACTGTGCAATGACCGCGGTCATTGTGTGATTACCGTGGTCAACAGTCCAGTGTACTTTGCTCCTTTATTGGCTTTTTTGTGTGATGACCGCGGTCACCCTTTTACAGACCATGGTCATCAGATGCATTTTTCCTGTTCGTTTCTGGGTCTCCATCGTGATGACCGCAGTCATTGTAGGACCGACCACGGTCACCAAAATGGTGTATTGTCCTTTGTTTTCTGAGTTTGCCATGCAATGACCGCGGTCACTATAGGCCGACCGCGGTCACCAGAATGGAATTTCTGGTATTCAGTGTTTTTCTTCGCCATTTCTTGCGCTTCTCGGATTGGTTTCACTCTTACACTTATTTACATTTATAGTACATGGTTTTCAGACATTTTGGCCATTTGTAGTCCTTTACTAAGTTTGTTGTTCCACTTTCACCGTTCACTAGCGACGGGGACGTCTCACAGACTTTCAGGGTATTACAAATGTTCATTATTCGACTGTTCTTAAAAGAACGTAAGTTATTACAACATTCATTCATGAACGTTGTCTATAGCCGTCTATAACAACGTTTTATTTGACCATTGTAAACGTATTACGTTATATATATACATACGTTATTCATACGTGATACCTATATAATACCACTAATGCGTGAATAATGGTATAACCTGTGAATGGTGATATAATGTAGGCATAATGGTCGTATAATGTGTGCATAAAGATATAGGGATAACGATACAATAATGCGTGAATAATGGTATAACCCGTGAATAGTGGTATAATGTAGGTATAACGCTAGAATAATAAACTTATAAAAACGTAGGGATATGGATCGAATATTGCGTGAATAATTTATATGGTATATATAACACATGAAATGCGGTATAATGTAGGAATAAATATTAAATAATACGCGTATAAAAATCTAGCGATAACAATCGAATAATTAATTCGTGAATGATGGTATACATATAACTAGTAAAATGTAGTATAATGTAAGGATAAATATCGAATAATGCGTGTATAAAAATCTAGCTATAACAATCAAATAATGCGTGAATAATGGTATAAATAACCAGTGAAATGTTGTATAATGTAAGGATAAAGATCGATTAATGCTTGTCACACCCCGACCCCCGGACCGGACGTCGTGTCTGTCAATCTGAGGCCCCGTCGTCGGGCGTTGCGCGGCTCCAAGCTCGGCGCGTGGTCCGCCGAGGCCCCGGGCGTGCGACAGATGTCGTCAGTCTATCTTTCTACCTCTATACACGAGGTATAAATCATTTCTTTAATTTC
>JAJIYU010004598.1:0-24100 GCA_030144865.1 Tinospora cordifolia
TTTGGGTGGCCATGCCATTATGGGTTCACATGAATTTTTAAAATTTAAATATCTCCTTATTCATAAGGGATTTAGGTATATAACCTATATTTTTGGAACCCCACAGTTGAGTCACAAATTTTAAGGTATGGTCTGGCCCAAGACATTTTTCCTTTAAAAACTTTCCTTATTTAGAGCCTAGTGGAGTATTTGGGCAAATGAAGGTTCAAACCTTGTCCAATTGTTCTGATGTTTGGATATGTTATGTGTCTTGCTAGTTTATGTCATCTCCTCAACTTTTGAGTCATTCCGAGTTCGATAGGTACCCTTATTCTCAGTTCTTTCCGAATCTGGATCCCCCTATAAGGCAAAACCCTAATTTTGGTCAATTGGGCCAATTTTTGAATATGTTGTCTAGTTTGTTGGTTAATGTATCCTCACTTCGTTTCGAGTCATTTTGGGTTCATATGGGTCACCAAATGAGGATTTTGGTCCCGTCCTATTTTAGCCCTAAACTAAGCTGATTTTCATTTTGTACCCAGATTTCACTGAAGAGACCTTGAATATCATTTTATTGGATATCTAGTTTTCAAGGTATTACACCATAATCATGTGCAACCTAAGTCTGTGCACATAAAGACGTCCAAGAAGTCAAAATGAGAAGGCATGATCCAAATTAGAAAGCTTCCCATGCTCACACTATGGCACCAAAAATAAACCATGCAAAGTGTCAAGTTTGTCCTTGCTTGGTTAGCACTCACAAGAAAAGGAATTTAACACCCCAATCCCCACATTCTTTCAATTTTTGGACATAACCACCATTTTGACAGTGGACTTAACCATACAAGTGGATTGGTCCGGTATTACTTTACAAGTGACTCACACTTAACATTCAATTTCAATTATCTTATGCCTTAATGCAATTCAAGAGTACTTAACTCAATTTTAGGAATCAGATCAAATAAGGCAATAATACAATAGATAAAAGAAATTCATAAACTTTATTAATTTAAAAAAAGTGGAGTACATAACTCAATCTTAGAATAAAACTATTACATCGGAATATTCAAAACTTGGGCTACATGCCCTTATATTCGATTATAGAAACTTTCTAAAAATAAAGAAACTATTACAATTTGCAACGTCTTCATGCATGTTCAATTTCCTAATAAATAAGAGAGGAAGGGTGAGTACATACCCCAGTGGATCCTTTTCAAACAACAAAATTTTCACTTTTAACTAAACACACATCCATAATTCATACATTTGCATACATTAGGCGTTTCAAGCAACATTTTGTGTATAGTTGTGATTTAGACCAAAAGGGTTTTCATAGCCCTTCATATTCTTGACAAAATACCTCCTTAAAGTGAAAAATACATCTTTTAGCTAATTTTATTGGACTTTTGGACTTAGGGCTTTTTACCTACTAACCAAGTATTTTGGTTTTTTTACACTATGTGAACTAATCACATGAAAAGAACATCCATAACAACCCACATGTTCATTATGATGGTACATGATTTTTTATCATCATCATCATATAATTAATTTCATATTCAAGAATCATAAAATAGGAGAAATAAATTTCAGATTATAAACAATCTAAGAATTAAAGCATGAATCACCAAAAAACATGCATCAAACATTAAAATAAACCTATACATGGTATTAGGCATGGCATGGATTTATGAATGCTTAAAACATACTCATGTACTAAATTAAAATTGAAATCATAAATTAAATATCTAAAATTCAAACATGAATGATTGCTGAAATTAAACATGCAATGAACATGGTATTAATCTAAAGAAGAAAAGAGGATGTTTTCAAAATCACTTCCACCTTAATTGTAAGTTTGATGGAAATTTGGCATAGGTTCCTTTTTTCAACACTTCTAGCACTTCAAGACTACTCAAGAACACTCAATCAAACACTCAAACACTCAAGAATACCTCAAGATCATTCAAAAACATAAAGGTTGCCAAGAAGAAGGCTAAAACAAGCTAAGAGGGAAGTGTCAACTCTTTGTTTTGAAATAAAGAATAAGTGTGTGCAAGGGGGGTTTATATAGATTCTTAAAGGCACAAGGGGGGCCACGATTTGGCATCTCTAATTAGGGTTTCCACACATATGACGGCTAGGGTTGTTGCTCATAACACACACATTCAGGACGACTAAGGTTTTGTTAAGGATATGATGGTAATCTCTTCATATGGTGCCAAGATTGGAACATTTTGGGTTTTAGAAACTTTCTTATTCTTGGTTTTTGGTTTCTTCTTTGTGTGTGTGATGTTAGGGTTTCATGGTTCACCATTTAGACACTTCTAAATTAGGGATGCTCACATATGTGCACACCCACACACACAAAGATTGATTTTGCATAATAGGGCATGGTGCACATGATCAAAGTGGGGTGTACACGAGATTATTCCTCATGGTTTCTCATAGGTGCGGTGTACTTGATCATTTGCATGGCGCATGAGATCATTTTATATGATCTCAAATAAAGGAAATGCCCCATTGAGGTTGGGTAGGGTGAAGATTTACATTATCATGGTATTCCACCCATGTGTTTTGCACAGTTTAGGGGTAGCCATGAATTTATGGGTCTACATGATTTTAATAAAAATTCACATCTCATTATTTACCAATAATTAAGGACTTTATTATATATTTTTGTGTTCATAATAAAATAATGCACATTTCCAAACTATCATTTGGCTAGGGTAACCCTTATTTCCTAATTTAGACTCCATTGAAGGGAATTAAGCAAATGAAACCTAAATTTTGGCCAATTGAGTTGATTTTTGATTATGTTGTCTAGGTAATCAGTTCATGGCATCTCGTGTCATTTCAGCTCATCTTGAGGTCAAAGGATACACTAAATGGTGTTTGGATTTGCTAGATTTATCCTTGAAATGGACCCGTTTTTATTTCTCACCCAAATGCAATTGAATTGTTTCATTTTATTCAAGATTAGATTATAGGGTATTACAACCTACCCTCCTTAAAAAAATTTTGTCTTCGAAATCTGTACAAAATTAGATATTGTTAGTGAATAGGTATGGGTTTGGCCTTCATTTCGCTCTCCAATTCCAATGTAACTTCTTCCACCGCATGATGGTTCCATAATACTTTAACTAAGGGGATATCCTTAGTTCTCAAGCTTTGCACTTTGTGGTCAAGGATTCTAATAGCTGCTTCTTCGTATGGGGCATCATCCTAAAAGTCCATTTCCTCCTAATGGATGATGTGAGAGGGGTCTAGTTCATTTTTTCTTAGCATATTCACATGGAACACATTATGAGCCGAGGTCATCCGATTAGGTAAATCCAACTCATAAGCACAATATGTGATTTTTCTAAGAATTTTAAAGGGTCTGAAAAATCTTGGTGATAACTTCCCTTTGAAACCGAACCTCTTGATGCCCTTTTGAGGACTGATTCTTATAAACACCTTATCCCCTACTTGAAACTCTAGTGGTCTTCTTCTCTTGTCAGCATAGCTCTTTTGACGACTTTGTGCTGTAACCAACCTCTTTTGTATCAGTTTGACTTGGTTGTTCATTTCTCCCACCAAGTCTAGCCCTTTCAGTACATGATCTCCAAGTTTAGCCCAACAGGTTGATGATCTGCAGGGTCTTCCATAAGAAACCTCATATGGAACCATCTTAATACTTGCCTGATAACTATTATTATAGGCAAACTCTGTTAAGTGTAGGTACTTTGCTCTAGTTTCCTTTTAAGTCTAGAACATAAGATCTCAATATATATTCTAAGGGCTGGATAACTCTCTCAAACTGTCCATCTGTCTGAGGGTGAAAACTAGTGCTCATGATGAGTTTAGTGCTTGACTCCTTCTGTAGACTCTGCCAGAACTGTGAAGTGAAGCGAGAGTCTTTATCAAATACAATCATCTTGGGCACACCATGCAGCCTTATTAATTCCTTCACATACAGTTCTCCCAACTTATTGACTTGGTCTCTAGATCTGATTGGCAGGAAATGAGCCACTTTGGTGAGACCATCTACAATCACCCAAACAGTGTCTTCTCCTTTCTAATTTTTGGGCAAACCACTGATGAAGTCCATGGCAATGTTATCCCACTTCCATTTAGGGATAGGGAGTGGTTGTAACATTTCAAAGGGTTTCTGATGTTCTACTTTTACTTATTGTCAAGTTAAGCACTTAAAGACATGCTTAGCCACATCCTTCTTCATTCCTCTCCACTAGTAAGTCTTTCTGAGGTTATGATACATCTTATATTCACTTGGATGCATCATATATTTGGTCTAATGAACCTCATCTAGTATGGTATGTTTACTCTGTCCATTTTGAGGTACACAGATCATCTCCCCGAGCCTTAGGGTATTCTTAACATCTATCGTGAAATCAGTATGCTTACCCTGTGCAACTCTTTCTATCAGTCTAAAAAATTACTTGTCTTGTTCTGCTTCTCTCCGATCTATTACAAAAGATCTGGTTGGCAAAACATGCTGTAAAGATAGGCTTGTTTGTCATCTAAGGCCACACCTAACCTAAAGTTCTCAATCAACTAGTACATCTAGCCCTTTTCTTTTTCTTGTTTGTTGAACTTTCTACTCAGAGCATTAGCCACTACATTGGCCTTCCCTAGATGGTAGTGTAATTGAAAGTCATAATCTTTAAGGAACTCCTTCCACCTACGTTGCCCAAGGTTCAAATCTTTCGGAGTATAAATGTACTTCAAGCTCTTGTGATATGAAAACAAATTAGATTTGTCACCATAAAGATAGTGTCTCCAAATCTCAAGACAAATACAATAGCTGCTAACTCTTGATCATGAGTAGGGTAATTCTTCTCATGGATCTTCGATTGTCGCGAGGCATAAGCGACTACTTGTCTTTCTCGCATCAACACTACTCCAAGTCTACTCAGCGAAGCATCAGTGTAGAGGATATAGGTAACATCATGGGTTGGAATGACTAGGACAGGGGCTGTAGTCAATCTCTTCTTTAGTTCTTGGAATTATTACTCACACTTCTTATCCCAATCGAGCTTAACTCCCTTCTTGGTTAGCTTGGTCATAGGTTTTGCTAGTTTGGAAAAATCTTGGATGAACCTTCTGTAGTACCCAGTCAGGCCCAATAAGCTCCTAACCTCGATAACTGTCTTAGGTTGCTTCTAATCCATAATAGCTTCCACCTTCTTCGGGTTTATAGAGATGCCGTCCGCCGACACTACTTGATCAAGAAACTTCAATGTCTTCATCCAGAAATCACACTTACTAAACTTGGCATATAATTGATGCCTTCTGAGGGTCTCCAGCATGATCCGCAAGTTTTCTAAGTGTTCAGCTTTTGACTTAGAGTAGATCAAGATGTCATCTACTAATAACACAACAAAATGGTCAAGGGACAGTCTAAACACTCGTAACATTGAATCCATGAATGCTGCTGGGGCATTGGTCAAACCAAAGGGCATCACGGTGAATTCAAAGTGTTGATATCTTTTTTTGAAGGCAGTCTTGTGTATATCAGACTCCCTAATTCTCAACTGGTGATATCCCATGCTCAAATCATTCTTTGATAAATGAGTGGCTCCTCTCAATTGATCAAATAGGTGATCAATCCTTAGCAAAGGATACTTATTCTTCACTGTAGCTTGGTTCAGCTTCCAATAATTGACACAACGTCTCATAAAACTATCCTTTTTCTTTACAAATAATACTGGAGCTCCCTAGGGTGACTCACTTGGCCTTACCTTGAGCTCGACTAGTTGAGACTCCAATTCGATCAATTCCACTAGAGCCATTCTATAAGGAGGCATAACTATAGGGTTGGTTCCAAAGTGAAGTTCACTCTTGAACTCTAACTCTCTTACTGGTGGTAGGCCGAGTAAGTCATCCAGGAAGACATCCTCATACTCACTAACCATGGCTAGGTCTTAAATTCTTTTCAATTCAATAGGTTATTCAGAGAGTTGCTCAAACTCACTCATCTGCCTTAAGTAGTTTAACATGGCTATGGTTGGACTTCTTGGTAATCTTTGCATATCCCCGTTGATTTTATAAGTCTCCCCCGAAGGTAGGGTTATGGTCACTCGTTTCTTATGACAATCTATCTGGGCTTGGTACTAGTTTAACCAATCCATCCCCAAGATTACATTATTGCCAGAAAAAGGTAAATACACAGGTCAACTATTATGAGTTCATCCCCAAACCTTAGGTCACAACTACACATTCTTTTTGAAGTCTTAGTGGTCCTTATTAGTGTGGACACATTCAAAGTAATGAGTAATGTTTTGGTCACAAGTTGTAACCTATCAGCTAGTTTTTTCAGAGATAAAAGACTTAGAGGCACCCGAGTCAAACAAAAGTCTCATAGCAATATTAAATAATAGGAACGTACCTATCACTACAGGACTTGGTCGTCCTGAGTCCTAATAGCAAACATTTTGGCCTGGTTCTAACCACGACCTTGGTTTTGCCCCTGATTAGCATTCTGTTGCTTTTGCGTAGCTTGAAGATATATGTTCTTATGACCTCCTTGAGTGTTCTACTATTGCTGGGGAGCCTGAGCTGGTGTAGTTGGACAATTTCGAGCTATATGTCGTCTCTATCTGCATACATAACACGACCCTTGTCTCTTTGCTCGTTCCCTTGACTCGTTTTTGTTTTGCCACTATTTCTATGGTGCATTCACAACACTCTTGTTCTTTTTTTAGGCCCCTTGATCTTTTTTCATTCCCAGGCCTCTTATTCTTCACCCTCAACCTCAACCTTTGTTTCAAGTTGAGCTCTTGTTCTAGGGTTAGAGCCTTTTCCACAACATATTTATAAGTCTTTACGCTTAATGTTTTCACTATGTTTCTGATCTCCATCTTGAGACTTTGTGCAAAATAACTAGCCTTCATACTTTCTTCCCTGATCAGATTTGGCAAAAATTTCGCTAGATCTATGAACAATTTTCTTTCATATTCAACTACAGCCTTGTCCCTCTAATTCAGTTGGACAAAGTCCTCTTGTAGCTTGATCAAAGTCGCTATCGAAAAGAACTTTTCATAAAAAATGTATGTGAACTCTTCCCAATTCATCTTCTCTAGTTTTCATTTTGTTTGTATTATCATGACTTTAAATTCATGTTTCTACGTTCTCGATTTGTTCAGTGGCCTTTTTGTTTATTCATCTAGGTTTTTTTTGTTCTTGGGTACAAGATTTGGTTTCATATGATATACATATAAACAAATCAAGCATGTTTTTCAAATAATCATACAATAAAGCAATTTCACACTAGCATAACAAAATTTCAACCTTCCATCTAAGCTTCGAGGTTCAAGTGTTCCATAACACTCTAGTCGTTCTACTTAGACTTTCACTCAAAAAATTGCCACATCCAAACAATTTCACAAATGTCTTGACAACTAAGGTTTCTCAAGCCCACTAAACCTAACTATCCCATACCAACCAAACATTAGAAACAAGTTCTTCCAAAGTTACTGATCATTCACCAACTGTGGTCCATCATTCTCCGAATTCAAGCTTCCTCCACAACCCCGAATTCCTATGCATCCTATACTACATACAAACTAGAGATATAGAATCTTTCTGATCTCGTTTCCTGACCAAATAAGTGTTCTGTTCTCGTGCATTTTCAGTTTCTAACCTATGTTCTAAAGTTTTATGTATTTGATCTACTATGCCACCCTTGGTTATACCCACGTTTCTACCTAAGGTCCCTTCCCTAGACCTAGGGTTTCAATCTGCTTGAACTAACAACCTCTGTCTAGTCAAGATACCACCTTTGGCATCTTTTTCGACTTCTATTCAATTTCTTGCCCTAATTTTCTACTTTTGAATTTTCTTTTATAGAAAGTAAGAATGTTCTTCAACTCTGACTACTTGTATAAGCTAGTGGGACAACCTCCAGATCAGGTGGCGAGACCGAAGTTTGCTTAGCAATCACGCTTTCTTGGGTGTGATTACCTACCTCCCTTTCAATGTTTAGCTTTACTCGGGACAAGGTTTACTCACTATCAGCTCAATTTGTAGTCTTTGCATCCAAACAAAACATTTCAAAACATATCTTTTCTTTTTGAAAACACTTTCCAAAACAGTTTTCAATTTCAGAAATAGAAGGTAGGGCATTCTAATTTCAACTTAAAACACAGGTCAAGCCTTGCTGAGTTAATACTTTCGAAATCTGATACCACCATTGGTATAAGATTACACTTCCTAATTTTAGCCTACCAACTAATGTCTGGGCTTGACTTTCTAATTCTTACCCAACAACTTATGCCTAAGCTCTGATACAACCTTTTTAGCACCCCAATCCTAGTATTCTTTCAATTTTTGGACATAACCACTTCTTTGGCAGTGGACTTAATCATATCGGCGGATTGGGCCAGTATTACTTTACAAACGACTCACACTTGATGTTCTATTTCAATTATCTTATACCTTAATGCAATTGAAGAGTACTTAACTCAATTTTAGGAGTCAAATAAAATAAGACAATGATATAAGAGATAAAAGAAATTCATAAACTTTATTAATTTAAATAAAGTGGAGTATGTAACATAATCTTAAAATAAAACTATTACAGCAGAATATTTAAAACTTGGGCTACATGCCCTTAAATTCAATTATAGAAACTTTCTAAAAAAGAAAAAAAACTATCACAACTTACAACGTCTTCATGCATATTCAATTTCCTGAAAATAAGAGAGGAAGGGTTAGTACATAACCCAATAGATCCTTTTCAAACAACTAATTTTTTAATTTAGACTAAACACACATCCATAATTCATACACTTGCATACATTAGACATTTCAAGCAACATTTTTTGTATAGTTGTCATTTAGACCAAAAGAGTATTCAAGGCCCTTGATGTTCTTAACAAAATGCCTCCATAGAGTGAAAAAGGCACTTCTTAGCTAATTTCATTGGACTTTTGGACTTAGGGTCTCTTATCCATCAACCAAGTATTTTGGTTTTTTAACACCATGTAAACTAATCACATAAAAAGAACATCCATAATGATCAACATGTTCATTATGATAGTATATGATTTTTTATCATCATTATCTTATAATTAATTCCATATTCAAAAATCATAAAATAGGAGAAATAAATTTCAGATTACAAACAATCTAAAAGTCAAAGCATGAATCACCTAAAAGCATGCACCAAACATTGAAATAAACCTAAACATGGTACTAGGCATGGCATGGATTCATGAATGCTTAAAACATGCTTATGTACTAAACTGAAATTGAAATCATAAATTAAATTTCTGAAATTGAAACATGAATGATTGCTGAAAATTAAACATACCATGAACATGGTCTTAATCTAAAGAAGAAAAGACGATGTTTTAGAAATCACTTCCACATTAATTGCAAGTTTGATGGAAATTCGATAGAGGTTCCTTTCTTCAACACTTCTAGCACTTCAAGACTACTCAAGAACACTCAATCAAACACTCAAGATACCTCAAGAAGATCACTCAAGAATGCAAAGATTGCCAAGAAGAAGGCTAGAACAAGCTAAGATGGAATTGTCAACTCTTTGCTTTGGAATAAAGAATAAGTGTGCACAAAGGAGGTTATATAGATTTTTAAGAGCACAAGGGGGGGCCATGATTTGGTATCTTTAATTAGGGCTTTCTCACACATGATGGCTTGGGTTTTTGGTCATAACACACACATAGAGGACGACTAGGGTTTTGTTAAGGATATGATGGTAATCTCTTCACATGGTACCAAGATTGGAGCATTTTGGGTTTTGGAAACTTTCTTATTCTTTATTGCTGGTTTCTTCTTTATGTGTGTGACAGCTAGGGTTTCATGGTTCACCATTTAGACACTTCTAAATTAGGGTTGCTCACATACACACATATGGAACAATTTTGCATAATAGGGCATGGTGCACATCATCAAAGTGTGGTGTAGATGAGATTATTCTTCATGGTTTCTCATAGGTGTGATGTATTTGATCATTTTCATGGTGCATGGGATCATTTTACATGATTTCAAATAAGGAAAACACCCCATTGAGGTTGGGTAGGGTGAAGATTTACATTATCATGGTGTTCCACCCATGTGTTTTGCACATGTTTAGGGATGACCATGAATTTATGGGTCCACATGATTTTAATAAAAATTCATATGTCATTATTTACTAAGAATTAAGGACTTTATTATATATTTTTGTGTTCATAATAAAATAATGCACGTTTTCAAACTATTTTACTTTTCTAATTTAGACTCCACTAAAGGGTATTAAGCAGATGAAACCCAAATTTTTGTCAATTGAGCTAATTTTTGGATATGTTATATACTTCATCAGTTCATGGAATCTCGTGTCATTTCAGGTCATTCTGAGGTCAAAAGATACACCAAATGAGGTTTGGACTTGCTAAATTTATCCCTAAAATGGACCCATTTTCATTTTTCACTCAAATTCAATCAAATGCATTTGAATTGTTTCATTTTATTCAGTACTAGATTAGAGGATATTACAAGGAAATATTGCCTTATTTACCAAATCCAAGAATAGAAGTTGCAAAAAAATGTTTCTAAATACCTAAGGGATGCCCAAAATAGTGTATGCCAACGTAGGGATGATTCCTTACACAAGGGAGGAAAGACAAGAAAAAAGAAAAATTCTTGATCTTGTGTTAAAATTGACGCCCAAGTAAAGAGATCAAATAGGAAACTTGTTTTGTGCACATAATCTAATCTCAACCAACAAAGAAAGGAATTTTAAATACTTCATTTGCTCATGCAAAATGCACAAGATAATTAATAAAGAATGGAAAGTGGTCCCATGTTGAATTATGGAAGTTTCTATAACAGATTAGTGCACCACAAAAGGCAAAATGGGAAACATTCCCTTGCCCAAACTGTTTCACTAAGGAAGATTCGCTTGCATATATTTCGCATGACAACCTTAGAAACAATTCAAACCGTGGTACCATTGCCTAAATCATGTGCATAAGAGAAAATAGGAAAGATGCCTATACAAACACACGTGCACACAAGAAATAAGAAAGATTCCATGATCACAAAAAAAATCCCACACCAAACCTTGCCAATCTATGGCACACAAGAGAAGAAGGAAAGGAAAAAGATTTCTTTGCTCAAAAATCTGATCCTATCCTTGAAGCTCAAGGGAATGCTAAAATAGGAAATTTCCATATATCCTCAGATTTTGGTTCCTTGCCAGAACATTGCACACATGAGTAGAAACTAAATTAGCCCACATTCCAAACTATGTGCACACTCAATCTATGCGTTCCAAAACGTCCCCACGGAGAGATGGAAAGGTTCCCTAGTGTGAGCATGCCCAAACTGTCCACTAGTGGTCTTGAAACTCTATATAAAGTCTCCCTTATGCTTACTTTTTCTTCATCCTAGAGCAAGAGTTGACAAGCCCCTCTTGTTATTTTTAAGCGTTGTTCTTGGCACCCCCTTCTCCCTTTTCTTTTGTTCTTGAGTGTTCATAAGTTAGAAGTTACTATTCCTGAGCAGTTTAGTGTTCTTGAAGTGTTTTGATTGTAGAAACTTTGCTGGATTTTCAAGAAGCTACAAAACAAGGTGGAAGTGATTTCGAAAACCCCCTCTTTACTAGTTTGAATTAATATCATGTTCATGCATGTTTTAAAATTTGTTTAACATACATGTTTCAATTTTGGTCCATTTACATTATTTAATTTTCAGTTTGATACATATACCATGCCTAAGCTTTTATAAAACTATGCCATGCTTAGTTTCCCATGCTTAGGCTGATTTTGAGATGTGATGCATGGAATTGATATTTTATGCTTTTATGATGATAACATGCTAAATTTTAATTCTTTTATGATACTGATCCAAATTGATACTATGGGTGTTCTTTACATATACTATGTGTATATGAGTTGCATATACTATGTGTATATAGGTGTAGCACAAAATACTTGGAATACTAGAAAGGGACCCTAAATCCAATGGAATGAGACATAAAGAATTGTCTTTCTACTCAAAGAAATGTATTTTGATAAACACATCAAGGGATTCGACCCCTTTTCAGTCTAACATACAATTGAAAATAAGAAACTATTTGAAACGCCTAATATATGCAAGTATTTGAATATGTTATTAGTTTGAATTAGTAACTTAGTTGTTTTTAAAACGATCCATTGAGCTATGTGCTCACACTTCCTCCTTTATCTTTTAAGGAAATTGAATTACATGATGAAGCTTAGTAAGGATTTAGAAAGTTTATATTTTTATTTCTAATGTAAGTGCATGCTGCCCAAGTTTTGAATAAGTTAGACTTCCGCTGAAATAGTTTCTATTTTAAATTATATACTCTCTTTCTTTTAATAGTTTAAATCCAAGTTATGTACTTGTCTCCCTCCTATTTCAATAAATGAATAAAGAAAAGGTTCTTTATCTCCTTATGTTGTCTTATTGAATTAAATTAAATAAATTGGATTATGTGCTCATAATGTTCAATAAGAATTGGGATAAAGAATTAGAAAGGCAAGTTTTGTGTACTTGTAATGTAACATCGACCTAACTCGCCTTGTTGATAAATCCAATTGAAAGTCTCAGGGGTTGGGGTGTTACACCTCCTCTTGTCTACATAACTCTTTTGCCTACTTTGTGTTGTGGCCAACCTCTTCCATATTTGTTTGACTTGGTTATTCATTTCTTCTACCAAGTTTGGGCTAGAAAGCCCATGATCCTCCAGTTTGACCTAACAGGTTGGTGATCCGCAAGGCTACCCATAGAGGGCTTCATATGGTACAATCTTTATGCTTGCCTCATAACTATTGTTATAGGCCAACTCTGCCAAGTGTAGTACTTACTCCATTTTCCTTTGAAATCAAGAACATAAGACTTCAACATGTCTTCTAATGTATGAATGACTGTCTCATACTGCCTATCTGTCTGAGGGTGTAAAGCAGTACTCATAATGAGCCTAGTTCCCAACTCCTTTTGTAGACTTTGCCAAAACTATGAAGTGAATCGAGAGTCTCAGTTAGATACTATCGTCTTGAACAGACCATGAAGTCTTACTATCTCTTTTATGTAGAGTTCTCCCAACTTACTAACTTGGTTCGTGGATCTAATTGGCAAAAAATGAGCCACTTTAGTGAGACGATCCACAATTACCCATATAGTATATTCTCCTTTCTGGTTCATAAGTAACCCACTGGAAAAGTCCATGGTAATGTAATTCCACTTCTATTTAGGAATAGGGAGTGGTTGTAACAATCCAGAGGGTTTTCGGTGTTTTGCCTTCACCTGTTGGCAGGTTAAACACTTGGGGACATATTTGGCTACATCTTTCTTCATTCCTCATCACCAATAGATTTTTTTTTTTTCAGGTTTTCATATATCTTGTTACTACCTGGATGCATTATGTATTTGGTCTAATGGGCTTCATTCAATATAGGCTGCTTACTTTGTCCATTCTAAGGCATACAAATTCTATCTCCAAGTCTTAAGGTATTCTTAGCATCAAGCCTAAAGTCAGAATGTTTACCCTGTTCAACTCATTCTATCAGGCTTGTGAGCCACTTGTCTTGCCTTTGTTCATCTTTGATCTAATGCAGAAGGTCTGGTTATCAAGACATGCTATAAAGATAGTGTAACACTCCAACCCCCTAGAAACATGTTGAAGCTCAACAATAAGGCAGGTTGGGTCCTATGTTATATTTACATGTACGCAATGTGCATCTCAATTCCTTTATTATAACTCTTATTGAACCTTTTATGAGTGTTTCACCCAATTTGATCAATTTTAAATTCAACGAGGCATTATAAGTAGAAAAAGAAATATTTTTAACTCTATATTTATTAAAAAAAAACAAAGAAATACATTATTGAATTCAAAATCAAGAGTGCATAATTGAAAATTTTTAAAATAAAAATTCAGTGGAAGTCTTATTCAAAATTGGGCGACATGCCCTGACATTAAAAAGGAAACTTTTCAAAAATAGAAACTTTCTAAATATAGCTACTATCAGATTTCTATAGTCTTCATGATTCAATTTCTTAAAAAGTAAAGAGGAGGGTTGAACACACAGCCCAGTAGATCATCAATCAAATAACTAGCTTATTATTTCAAATTTTTACACATCCAAATTCACACACTTTCAGACATAAAGTGATTCATACATGAAATTGGCTCAAGTTGACGTTATGACTGAAAAGGGTTTGATGTTCTTAATTTAGATACCCCTCCTTAGGGTGGAAAGACATTTCCTTTTTACTTTCCATTAGATGCTACATACCACGTATCCCTTACTTGCACTTTGCAAACACACACTCCTAGCATGTGTTAAGAATACCTATAGCACCCATACGGGTCACTATGATAGTACGTGGTTCTTATCGCCACTTTCTCATGTTTAAAATCACCTAATCATGAAATGAAATTCAAAATTTTAAACAACCAAGAAAGCATAGAAACATCATATGGCATGCTTGAAACTTTAAAATAAATCCTTAACATAGATTTTAAACATGGCATGCTCTCATGAGTGATTAGAATATATAAACTGAACATAAAACATGATTAAACATGCCGATAATTGATATTAAATATGCTGAAATCTAAACTAAGCATGCATGAATATGCTAGGAATTCAAAATAAGAAGATAGTGTTCTAGAAATCTCTTCCACCTTATTAGTGGTTCTTTCTCCAAGAATTCAGCAAATTTTCTCAACGTCTAGCACTTTCAAACACAAGAAAAAATCACTTCAAACCACTCTCTAAAACACTGAAATCAGAACTTCTCACACAAGAGAGAAAAGAGAAGTGAGAAGAGGAGACAAGAAGAGGGCAAAAACAAACAAAGAGAAAAGTGTCAACTCTTTACTTTGGGATGAGAGGAATGTGAGCAAGAGGGGGTTTATATAGATGTTCATGAGCTCAAGGGGGGACATCTAGGTTAGTTTGGGTAGCTTGGATAGCTTACAAAGTTGGGTAAGTTTCTAAACACTCATGGGATGGTTTGCATATAATAGGGCAAGTGTGTTCATGGTTTGAAAATTAGGACCACTAAGGCTTTCTATTCATGTGTGAGCATATATGTGCTTTCTTATTTAAGTGTAATCATAAAATCAAATTTGGAACAATTCCTATATTAGTTAGGACGTCCTCTTTGAAGAGATTTGGTGAGCATATCTAGTTTAGTAAGTTTACATGTGAACATATCTTGGATTTTTCCTCTTTTTGGCATAATGAGGGAGCATAAATGAAAGTTTCTAATTTGGTGAGATCTTGTCAGCAAGGAATCTTTCCTTCTCTTTGTGAGTGTATATTTGAATAGAAAACTTTCCTATTTTCTCTTATGCATATGATTTAGATAATGTGATCTCTTATTGATTTTGTTTGCTTTATACTTTTAAGTGTCACACATAGGCAACTTGCTAGTTGAGTTCATTTACTTGCATGCCATGTGTGTGTAGTACATGGAAACTTTCTTATTCCTTCCTTGGACTTCCAACATGGATGATTAGTGTGTACATGACCTACATTTGATGGACACACGATCATGGTTCCAAACTTCCAATCTAGGCTCTTGAATCAACATGAGATACCATTCTTAATTGAGCTCATGAAAAATTTCTACTTTCTTTCTTTTGTGTTCTCATGCATATAGGAAACTTTTCTATATCTCTTTAAATCATCAAATCATCACAAATAGGCATGGAACCACTCTTTCTGGTTTCCAAACAATGTATTACATCTCATATAATTGGGTAGGGTGAAGGAGTACATGGTCATGTTGTTCTACCCATGTAATTTGCACAAGCTTCGGGGTGGTCATGCATTCATGGGTTCACAAAAATTTGACGAAAGTTAATATCTCATTATTCACAAAGAATTATGTTCTTTCTACTATAGTTTTGGAATCACATGAAAAAAATTTAAAATTTCAATATATGGTTTGGCCAAATTGGTTTTTATTTACTTTTCTTATTTAAAACTCACTGAAGGCACTATAAAATGAAAATCAAAGTCTTGGCCAATTGTCCTAATTTTTGGATATGTTGTTTATTTTGTTAGTTAATGTCCTCCCATTTTTTTCATGTCATTTCGATTTCCCGAAGTACCCTAAATGCCAATTCTTTCTAATTTAGACCCCTTGAAGGGTGTTTAGCAAATGAAAACCCTAATCTTAACCAATTGAGCTGATTTTCAGATATGTTGTTCAATTGGTTGGTTTAACTCACTTCATTTCAGGTTGTTTTGGGTCTCTAAGGGTCACCAAATCAGGCTTTTGAAAACCTGCCAAATCTAGCCTCGAAATGAGCTTAGTTTCATTTTGCATCCAATTTCACTTAATTGATCTTGAATTTCATTTAATTAAATACAAAGTTTTCAGGGTATTATAGATAGGCTCGTTTGTCATTCAAGGTCACACCCAGCCTAAAGTCTTCGATCAATTAGTACATCTGCCCTTTTCCTCCTCCTGATTGTTGAACTTCCTATTCAAGGCATTGGCCACCACATTGGCCTTTCTCTAATGGTAGTGTAATTGGAAATCATGGTCCTTAAGGAACTCTATCCATCTTCATTGCTTGAGGTTCAACTCTTTTTAGGTATAGATATACTTCAAACTCTTGTGATCTAAAAACATATCGAACTTCTTACCATAAAGATAATGTTTCTAGATCTTCAGAGAAAACACTATAGCTGTAAACTCTAAGTCATGTGTTCGGCAGTTCTGCTCATGGATCTTTAGTTGTCGCGATGCATAAGCAACAACTTTTCCTTCATACATAAAGACTGCACCTAACCCATTCTACGAAGCATACATAATATAGAACATATGTGATACCATGAGTTGGAGTGACTAAGATGGGAGTTATAGTCAATCTCCTCTTTAGTTCTTGGAATGCTTGTTTGCATTTTTCATTCCATGTGAACTTAACGCTCTTTTCAAGTCAACTTAGTTATGGGTTTCGCTAACTTGGAGAAGTCTTGAATGAATCTTCAGTTGTATCTACCTAGGCCTAAGAAACTCCTAATCTCTATAATTGTCTTTGGTTGCTTCTAATTCATGATAGCTTCTACTTTCTCTAGATCTATAGACATGTCTTCCGTTGATACTACGTGGGCAAGGAACTTTACCATCTTCATCTAGAATTCACACTTGCTAAACTCGACGTAGAATTGGTGTCTTTTAACAGTCTCCAACACCAACCTCAAGTGTTCTAAGTGTTCAGCTTCTGACTTAGAGTAAACTAGGATGTCATCCAAGAATACCACCACAAACTGGTCGAGGTATTGTCTAAACACTCTATTCATCAAATCCACGAATGCCACTAGAGCATTGTCAAATCAAATGGCATCATGGTGAACTTAAAGTGTCTATATCATGTTCTAAAGGCCGTATTGTGTATATCAGACTCCTTGATTCTTAGTTGCTGATATCCCAACCTAAAATCAATCTTTGAGAAATGAGCAACTCTTCATAATTGATCAAAGAAGTAATTAATCCTTGTTGGGGAATACCTGTTCTTTACAGTTTCCTGGTTTAGTATCGGGAGTCAACACTTAGCCTCACAGTGATTTGCTCGGCCATCTTTCTTCTTTATGAATAATAATAGGGCTCCCCACGGTGATTTGTTTGGCCTGATGAAGCCTTTTTCTCAGAGCTCATCTAGCTAAGTGTTTAACGTGATTAGCTCTACTAGTGCCATCCTGTAGGGAGGCATGGCTATAGGGTTGGTTCTAAGGGGGTGCTTAATCTTGAACTCTACTACTCTAGCAGGTGGTAGTCCGGGTAAGTCATCTGGGAATACATCTTCATACTTGGTAATAATTGCTAAGCCCTGGATTCCCTTTTGCTCTACTAGGTCTTCATCATAGAGTTTCTCAAACTTTACCTTAGACAGTTCATTATGGCGATTGTTGGACTTCTTGATAGTATCTTCGTGTCACCATTGACTCTATAGTTTTCCCCTGAAGGTAGGGTTATGGTTACTCGTCTCTTAAGACAATCTATCAGTACTTGATGCAGGTCTAACCAGTCCATCCCAAAGATCACATCATATCCATAAAATGGTAAAGTAAATAGATTGACAAATATTAATTTATCCCCAAACCTTAGCTCACAATTACACATTATGTTAGAGGTAACAATGGTCCCTATTGGTGTGGATACATTCAAAGTCACAGGTAGTGTTTTCGTTACAAGTTGCAGCCTATTAGCTAGTTCTTCAGAGATAAAAGATTTTGAGGCACCTGAATCAAATAACAGTCTTACAGCAACATTGAAAAATAGGAACATACCTTCCACATGTAATACCCAAAAAATCCTATACTTAATAAAATGAGAATCTCAAGACCAATTGGATGAAATTTGGGTGAGAAAGGAAATCGATTCAATTTTAGGGGCAAATATAGCAGGTCCAAAATCCTCCTTTAGTAACCTTTGGGGCCTTAGAATGACTTGAAATTTTATGAGATGACATGAACTGATCAACTAGATAACATATCCAAAAATCAGCTCAATTGGATAAGAATTGGGGTTTTATTTGCTTAACACCCTTTAGGGGAGTCTAAATTAGGAAAGTAAATGTAATAAAAATCATTCTAATTGAATAATGGTTTGGAAATGTGTATTAGTCTATCATGACCAAAAAATATAGATCAAAGGCCTTAATTCCTAGTTAATAATGATATATGAATTTTTATTAAATTCATGTGGACCCAAGAATGCATGACCAACCACAAATGGTCTTATGCACCCATAGTCCATAACTGGCTCTTACATGTATATGTGTGTGTGCGTGCACACATGTGACAAAGAGAAGTTTCTAAAAATATAGTGTGTATGCAAATACAAACCCTAGCCACCACCCTTGGGATGTTATCTTGTGCATATCAAAGATCAAAATAAAAAATGGAAGGTTTCCATGATCACACCAAACTGCCAAATCAAGGATATTCACATGCAAGTAGGCGAAAATACCCTTTGTGGTGTGCCAACCCAAATGGAACCAAGATTAAAAGCTTTCTTACTAACATTTTTACTTTATTTGGTTGATGATTCATACACCCAAACCATGGAAACACACTGAAAGCATAAACCCAAGGGTGTATGCTCCCATGACGCCACTAAGGAAATGATTCCATGAATTGTAGGAGTGATGCCAAGCAAATGTATTAATTAGGAAACATGTCATGAGCATAAAATTTGATTTAGATGGATGTCTAAGATGGTTTAAAAGGTGTCCTAAATCTGATTTGTATTCATACACATAAAGGAAACAAAGAAACAAGGATTTTGTGCAAATGAGATTAGGAAACCCTAATGAGCACACTTGCCCTATTCTACACAAGTCATCCTCTTATGTATGGAATGTTGCTCAACTTGTGAGCTGTCCAAGACGTCCCCCCTAGCCCCTTTAAAATCTATATAAACCCCCTTTGTGCTCACTTCTCCTTCATCCCAGAGCAAAGTGTTGACACTTCCCTCTTTGCTTGTTCTAGCCATCTTCTTAGCAACCCCTTTTCCTCTCTAGTGTTTTTGACTGATTTTCATAGAGAAGTTAAGATTTTAGATTTCTTTTACATTCTTGAAGTTGTTAGCGGTTCTTGAAGTGTATAGAAGATGGGAACCTCTGTCAGATCTTCTTCAAACAAGCGACTAAGGTGGATGGGATTCCTTACACTTCTACTTTGCTAGTTTGAGTTTCTAGCATGTTCATGCATCTTGTTTTTTTTCAGTTTAATATGTTTATTTTTAGTTTGCTGCATGTTTGATCATGATTTAGATGTTGATTATCATGTATGCATGTTTTAAGTATTTATGACACCATGCCATGCCTAGTTTTCATGCTTATGTTTAATTTGAATTGTGAAGCATGTTTTGCATCATTTTCATGCTTTTTTGAATGTTTTATTCTTAATTTTACATTCTGATTTTGGATTCATGAATATGTGAGAATTAAGTTTAAGACCTTGAAGTTTATGAACCATGTATAGTCATAGTAATCTAAGTGATGCTATGGGTGTTCTTTACATACATTTAGTGTACATTGGGCTCATCACTATGTGTGGATGGTATAACTCAAAATAATTGGAACGTCGACATGAAATCCTTATTCCAATGGGATATGACAAGATGAATTGTCTATTCATTCAAGAGTAGAGTATTTTGGTAAGAACATCGAAGGATTAGAACCCCATTTATTCTTAATGCCAACAATAACCAAAGATGTTGTTTGAATCGCCAAATTGTTTACAAGTGTTTGAATTTGGATGTGCTTTTGATTTGAATTAGTAATTTAGTTGATTATAGAATGATCCACTAGGCTATGTGCTTACCCCTTCCCCTCTTATTTTTAAGGAAACTGAATCACGAAGACTACTGAGTATTTCATAGGATTTTAAATTTGGAAAGTTTATATGTAAGGACATGTTGGCCAAGTTTTGATTACTTAAATTAAGACTTCCTCTGAATTTAATTTCGTCTCTATTTTGAGTTATGTACCCTTTCTTTAATTATCTTAAATATTTAAGATTCAAGGCATGTATTTCTTTATTTTATTGAATATAAAGATTGGAATATTTCTTTTATCACCTTGTATTAGTTTTACTAAATTAAAAATAAAATTGTTTGGATTGTGTGGTAATCATGAATTAATAAGACTTTGGATAATTGAAATAGAATGTGATGCAAGTTGTGTACTTGCTAAAAGTCTCGGGGGTCAAGGTGTTACAAAGGTGGTATCATAAGCTAAGCATTAGTTGCTGGGACAAAAATTAGAAAGCTCCCTCTGATACGAAAGGTGGTATCAGAGCTTAGTTATTAAAAGCAATAGGCTAAAAATAGAAAGTTAAACGTAAACATGTGTTGTTGAGCTAGAATTAGAAAGTTTAATCTTGTACCAATGGTAGTATTATATTTAAAAAGTATTAACTCAATTAGGTTTGACCTAAGCTTTGAGTTAAAATTTGAATGCCCTACCTTCTATTTTAAAATTGAAAACTATTTTGGAAAGTGCTTTTAGAAAGTAAAGTTAAGTTTTAAAATATTTTGTTTGGATACAAAGACTACAAGTCGAGTTGTAGTGGGTAAGCCTTGTCCCGAGTATAGCAAAACTTTGAAAGGGAGGTGGTTTATCCCACTCTAGAAAGTGCAATTGCTAAGTGACTTCAGTCTCGCCGCCTGATCTGGATTTTGTCGCACCAGCTAGCACAAGTGGTCTGAGTTTAAAAACACTCTTACTTTCTATAAAAAAAATTAGAAGGTGAAAAAAATTAGGGCAAGAAATTGAATAGAAGTTGAAAAAGATGCACAAGGTGGTATCTTGAGTTGACAAAGGTTGTGAGTCAATCGGACTGAAAACTTGGGTCTTGAAAAGTGACCTTAGGTAGAGACATGGGTGGAACAGTGGGTCAGATGCATAAAACTTTAGGACATTGGTTAAAAACAAAAAATTTGTGAGAACCAAATTATTGTTTGGTTAGGATACGAGACTTGGAAGATTTTGTACCTTTGGTTTTTACGTAGTATGAAATGTATAGGGATTCAGGGGTATGGACAAAGCCTAAACTTAGAGAATGATGGACCATGTTTGGTGAATGATTGGTAACTTTGGAATAACTTGTTTCTCTATGCTTGGCCGATATAGGACAATTAGGTATAGTGGGCTCGAGAAACCTCAGTGATCGAGACATTTGGGTGTGGCAATATTCTGAATAAAAGTCTAAGTAGAAGGGCTAGAGTGGTTTGGGACACTTGAACCTGAAAGCTTAGATGGAAGCTTAGAATTTTGCTATGCTAGCGTGAAATTGCTTGATTGTTTGAAATGCATGCTTAATTTGTTTATATGTATGTCATATGAAACCAAATCCTATACCAAAGAACAAAGGAATCTAAAAGCATAAACTATTAGGACACTGAACAAATCGAAAACCTAGAGACCTAAATCTAGAGTCATGATAGTACGAACGTTTGGCAAAGTGAATGTTGACAATCTACTCTATTTGTAGACAGTGGCTAGAACAAGAAGTTACACTACTTTATCTACCACTTCTAACGAAACAGAGTAGAGTGATTAGGATATATCTCCTGGCATGGAGAATCTGATGAATGAAGTTGCTTGGCGGGTTATGGATCGACTGATGAGGGTTGTACCCCATATACTCCCTCAGACAGTTCCTCAACCTCGAGTGCCGGAACCCGTTCAGGCTCAGCAGCCAGCACTTGTGGCCCCAACTCCTAAACGTTAGAGGACTCAAGAGGATCTAGATGATAAGAAACAGATGAAGATGTTGATAGAGCTACAGAAGCTTCACCCTCCAAATTTTGAATGAACAACTGACTATATCGTGACGGACCATTGGTATCAAGAGATGGAGGAGCATTTGAATGTGTTAACGGTAAATGGGTCAACAAGGGTGGCACTGGCCACACACCACTTCAAGACAATGGCCAGAAGTTGGTGGCTTATGATGAGGATGGACCCTAACAAGGGTGTTGATGCTATGAGCTGGGAGAAATTCACGCAGATCTTTTATGAAAGTTCTTTCCGAAAGCAGCCTTGAACAAGCTACAAGAAGATTTCATCCAGTTGAAACAGATAGAAATGGTTGTGGCTGAGTAAGATGAGAAGTTTGTTGAACTACCTAAATTCTCACTAGACCTAATCAAGGAAAAAAGAATGAAGGCTAGTCGTTTTGCACAGGATCTCAAGATGGAGATCAAAATGATAGTGAAAATAGTGAGCTTAAAGACTTATAAAGATGTTGTACAAAAGGCCCTAACTCTAGAACAAGAGATCAACTAGGACCAATAGGTGAAAGGAAAGAACAAATGAACTAGGGATGAGAACGATCATGAGGGGGCCAAGGAGAAGAATAAGAGTGGTGAGAAAGCACCACATACACAAAAGCAAGAGCAAAATAAAGACGAGTCAAAAGAATAGACGAGGAAGCAAGGACTATGCTATGTGTGCAGGTAGAAGGGTCATCTTGTTAGAAATTGCCTGATTACACCTTTTAAGGCTCCTCAACCACAAAACACTCAGGGAGGAGGTCAGAATGATCATTCTCAAGGCAAACAACAATAGCAAAATGACAACTAGGGGTAGAATTAGGATCGTGGGCAGAGCCAGGCCAGAGTGTTTGCTATTGAGGCTGAAGAAGATCAAGACCTACCCTAGAAACCCTAGTATAACAATATTAGGAAAGCAAAACTTGTTTTAAATTAGTAGCGTAGTGTGTTTTACTCAAAATTGCTATACGTTAGCATTTACGAATTTCGACTTGCAACACCTTGACCCCTGTGTTCTTAATTAGACTTAATCATTTAGTTAATGGGCTTACCCATTTAGAAAATGGACATAACCAGTTGGTTGGCCGGACTGGTGTTACTTTATATGTGACACACACTTGACTTTCTAATCCCAATGTCCCCTGCCTTCATAAAAAACATACAAGGCTTCATTATAAGAGATAAAAGGAAATTCATACTCTTTATTTAACCATAGAGAAGAATACATAAAAATAAGAATGTTTATAGTGGAATTAAAGAAATACAGGGGCAAACATGCCCTACATAGAAAATTTCAAGATAAAAGGACACTAAAAGGGAGGCATCTGTAACACCCCAACCCCTGTATCTTTAAGCATTGGACGCATCCACCATTTTTCTTGACAGTGGACTAAACCAAACGGCGGGCTAGGCCGGTGTTACATTACGAGCGACGCACACTTGACTTTCTATTTCAGTCATTTCATGCCTTGATCATATTTAACTGTACATAACTTAAAATTAAGAATTTAATAAGGCAATAGTATAAGAAATAACTGAAATTCATAAACTCAATTAACTAAATAAAATTGAGTACATAATTTAAAAAAAAATATTACAGCGGAAATCTTAAAACTTGGGCAGTTGGGCAACATACCCTTACATAAAAGTTAGAAACTTTTTAAATAAAAAGAGCCTAACTAATATTCATGATCTTCATGTAATTTAATTCCCTGAATAAAAGGAAAGGTGTGCACACAGCCCAGTGGATCTTTCTAACATTTAAATCATTATTTCAATTCAAACAAACCAAACATATCAAAAACTTTTGTACATTAGGCGATTCAAACAATTTCTTGTTTTG
>JAJIYU010004599.1:0-23970 GCA_030144865.1 Tinospora cordifolia
ATATCATATAATAGTCATTTAAAACATGTTTTCACACATTTTTACATTTATTTCATAATTTTTAAAATTCATTTTCGAGTTGTGTGCGTTTAAAAACTCCGGGGTGTTACAATTTTGCGTATGAACATAAGCAATAGGATGTTCAACAATAATCCCAATTGACATGCAATAATCATTGAAAGCTTGAGATGTAAACTCACTAGCATTATTAAGACGTATTTTCTTGATCGGATAGTCTAGAAATTGAGCTTTCAATCGTATTATTTGAGCAAGCAATCTCGTAATCGCCAGGTTACGAGTTGATAATAAAGACACGTGTAACCATCTTGTAGATGCATCAATTAAAACCATAAAATATCTAAATGGTCCACACGGTGGGTGAATGGGCCCACATATGTCACCTTGTATACGTTTCAGAAATGCAAGAGACTCAATTCCAACCTTAGTTGGTGATGGTCTAATAATAAGCTTTCCTTGAGAGCATGCAACACATAAAAATTCACTAGAGTTAAGAATCTTCTCGTTCTTAAGTAAATGTCCATGTGAATTCTCAATGATTTTTCGCATCATTATAGAACTAGGATGTCCTAGCTGGTCATGCCAAATATTAAAAACATGACACCAGTAAATTTTTGGTTTACTATAGCATTTATCTCAATTGTTGTAATATTCGTGTAGTATAAACCAGAAAAAAAAGTGGGTAATTTTTCTAATACATGTTTCTTACCCGATACCATACTTGTGATATGAAGGTATTCAATATTTCATTCATTAATTGTCTGGATATGATACCCATTTTTCCTAATATTTTTGAAACTTAACAAGTTTCTTTGAGACTTAGTAGATAGTAGTGCATCGTTTATAATAATCTTTGTTCCTTCAGGTAATAATAAATTAGCTCTTTCGGAGCCTTCAATAAGTTTTACACTGAAGTTTTATAAGCATGATATGTGTCGTAGCACTGTTTACAAGATAAATATCTTCATTTTTTATCTTGATTCCAGCTAAAGTTTGATCATGAACATCCATATTTTCTTCATTGAAATAAAGTAAATATTTGTAAGAAATATTTTATTTTATATATAAATGAGAGAAAAAATATATCAAAGTAAACACACAAAAGTAACACACATTGAAAAACAAACATACAAAAGTGATACACATAATCAAAAGTAATAATAAAAATCAAAAACTCATCTTCATTTAGTTACATCTTCCTTCCGAGTTTTCAAAAAAAATCTGCTACATCCAAATGTGTCATGTTAAGAAGACTTTGGTCAATGTCATTATGTTGGAAAATAAAATGTCTCCACATTTTTTTCCTTTTCTTTTAATGATGCTTGATAAAGATCAACAAGATGTTTTGACGTACGACAGGTACGTGACCAATGTCCTTTCATACCACATCTGTAGCATACATTCTCAGAATTCTTTGAAACTCTTTTTTCTTTTTCTTCTTTCTTCTCATTATTTTTTCACTTCTGGTGGCTGATATTATTTTTATGATGAGAAGATTTTTCATGACCACCATGATATGTATGTCGACCTCGACCGCGTCTACGACCACGGCCACGACCATAACTTTTTCCATGTCCAATACTATTTGATGCCACTGCATTCTCTTTAGGGAATGGAGTAGAATTAGTTAGACGAGCTTCATGATTTTTTATTAACAGCTCATTATTTTGTTCAGCCACAAGAAGACAAGAAATTAGTTCTGAATATTTTTTAAATTATTTCTCTCGATACTGCTGCTGCAGGAGCACATTCAAGGCATGAAAAGTAGAGAATGATTTTTCTAACATATCATCATCAGTGATTTTTTCTACACACAATAATAATTGAGAGCTAATTTTAAATACTGCGGAGTTATACTCATTCACGTTTTTGAAGTCTTGTAACCGAAAATGCATCCAGTCATAACGAGCCTTTGGAAGAATTACTATCTTTTGGTGGTTATATCTTTCTTTTAAACATGTCCACAATTCAAGTGGATCTTTAATGATAAGGTATTCAATTTTCAATCCCTCATGGAGATGGTGACGAAGAAAAATCATTGCCTTGGCAAGATTTTGCAGGGACTCATTGTTTTCCTCTTTGATGGTGTCTCCAAGACCCATCGCATCAAGATGAATTTCAGCATCTAAAATCCATGATAAATAATTTTTGCCCGAAATATCAAGTGCCACAAATTTTAACTTCGTGAGGTTTGACATATTGTTTCACAAAATATATAAAATATATTAGAATGTGACTATTTAAATAATTTTTTTTTCAAATAAAATTTTTAATCTATTTTAATGAAATAGATATGTTATATATTAGTTAATAATAAATAATACCAATTACATATATGTTCACATCTTGATAATCAAAATGTACTATTTGTATGAATTGGTAGGACAACCTCTAGGAAAGGGTGGTAAGACAGAGTCTACTTAGAATAACCAGCTTCCTAGGACAGGATAACCCATCTCCCTTTCAATGTTTAGCTTTACTCGAGACAAGGCTTACCTATTATCAACCCAAACTTATAGTACTATTTATAAAAATCAAGAATAGAACATAACCAATAAAATATTAAATAAATTTATTTATTTGACTTTTGATTTATGATGTAGAAGATCGTACTAGACGCAACTATAGAGCATACTTTCTTAGTCAATATAATTACATATAATTAATAGTAAATAATATTATATATAAATAATCAAACATGTGCAAACAAAATATACTACTCAAATATTTAATTATATAAATTAAAGTATACCTTCAAGCCTTTTCTTTCCAAACTCTTGTGCCTTCGAAGTTGATCTTAAAGAGCTAGCTCGAGCTGATAACGTAATATGAATCAAACTAGAACAAATTGAAAAAGCAAGAATTTCTTCAAGAGAAAGGGAAGAAAACTCAAGAATACTAAAGAGGGTGGAATGTTTTCTAAGAGAGAATTGTTCTTTTTATTGATGATTTCTATGAGGCACAAGACCTGTTTATATAGTTTTAAAATGGGAGGTTACGTCAACCATAATAATAATATTTAAATAATCTCATTAATTTAGACATTATGTGATTTAGAGGTTACATAATACTAAATATCAAAGGAGTTACAAAGACATTCAATATTTTATTATTATTATTATTTATAACATTAATAATATTTTTAAAAACATGTCATTTTGTAATTTCCTCTTCAATAAAATCTTATTTGTCAGATTCTATTCAAATTAAAAGATGTTGGCATGAAACTATTTTCTTACACGATGAATTGGTAAGGGGCAAAAAAAAAAAAAAAAAAAAAAAAGAGTTCAATTAAATGTGGCACTTAATTGGAAGGAGGATGGGGGTCGGCGTATGTTAAGTTTCGTGGGTGGATAAATGAATAAGAGGCTGAAAGTAATAGAAACAGTTGAATAAACAATTTTTACATTGCTTCCAGAATGAACTTTATATTTACTGACACTAGGAAATAAATCTTTTAACACCATATTAACCCAAATGTTATTTGTTTTACTAAAATTTATTAGCAGCTCCATATTAAAAAAAAGTACTGAGTAATTTAAAATTTTACGAGAAAAATGAAAAGTCATGAACTAAGCAATATTTGCCTCATAAATGGTGCAGGTTTTGTTTGATGCGCGTGATAGTAAAGTTGCTGTTTGGGGTACAGAATAGTATAGTTCTTTGTCTGTGTGCAGAATAATATAGGGATTACTTTTATTGGATTGGATTAGATTAGATTAAATAAAGATGAACATAGAGAGATGATATGTTTAATGCAACATAGGATTGGATAATTCCATCCTATGTTTTAAATTTTCATGATTAGATTAGAATAATTAATTATTTCCAAAACTTAATTTTTCTTCACTAAAAATATCTAAAATATTTTTAAAAATATTATCTAAATTTACATTATTAGTTTTTAATTAAGAATAGGTTAAGGTTGATTAAAAATTTATTTTGTAAAAAAGTATTTATTTGAGAAAAATCAAATTAAATATGTGGTTGAAATGTTCGTAACATAATATAAGTTTTAGAAATTAAGGACCACTTTTACATTAAGGAATAAAATAAATTTGTAACACCCCCTTTTTAAGCTTTATTCGGTTCAATTTATCTTCTTAAAGCCATTGATTTATTTCCTTTACAACATTTTGTTGCAACAGGAAGTAAATAAAAAACCTTTTTGTTTTTAAAAATTATTTTCACTTTGACAAATCGTTTGCTTAACTTAATATAGCGAAGAAAAATAATTATATTTTGGGCGATCTAAGGCGGATGCTATTATTTCATTTTTGTTCTTTCTTTTTATTCAAGGTATGGATCATTGCCAATAAATGTTAAGTAATTGAAGAAACCAAAATATTTCTCTCTCTCTCTCTCTCACACACACACACACACACTCATAAGATCATAAAGATTCATCTTCAAAATTTTTACAACCTAATTACACGTCGGCCGATCATAGTTAAGTATTGTCCTTTTAACTAGGGCATACAATACCAAGTCCAAAAATAACTTACACATGTTCCAAACGAAGTTCGTGAAAATAGATAAAAAATGACTCATAGTAGAAAGTCACCTCCCATGCTCAATCCCTACATTTGAAAATTGAAGGGGCTGACCTCTACGAGCCCAATAAATCTACCTTCTAATTTATCAAGCACACACATAAAAATTATGCACACACTTCAATGCATTAGGCATTCAAATAACTTTTTGTTCTATGTTGATTAGTGGATAGGATAGGCAAGTCTTAAGGTAATTCAATAGTCACTAGAACCCAAAGGACAAATTTAGTCAACTGTGATATTGTGCATGTGACCTAAGATACTCATGGTACCTACTAGCAATTGCATTTTTCGAAAAGCTTATCATCCCCCTAAGATGAAATCAAACATGAGAGGTGCTTAAGTGCAAAAATGTAATACCCCAAAAATTGTAACAAAACTAGATAAATAAAGAAAATTAAATATGATAATTTGAGTGGAATAATCCTTGGAAAGTCTATGAAATTACAAAACAAAAGAATTACAAGTTTGAAGTACGAAAGGATTGGCGAATCGGAACAAAATACAAAACAAACCACGAAATTCTCCACTAATTACTGCGGTAATGGAAACCCCTACTCGCTGAGTGATCTCAATGATCATTTCGGGCGTCACCATCGACCCTACTGGTGCTGCTGCCACTGGTGCTGCTGCCACTGGTGTGCCATCATCTCTATGCCCTGACTCATCGGTGTTATCCTCTTTAGCTATAGTTCTTACCACTGTTCTCATTCTCACCATTATCTATAAGGCAAAAGTCACTTTTAGTATCTAGTAGTTCAATCATAATGAAACAAAAAATTTTTCAACTTTCAAAGGTATTTATATTAAATCTCAACTTCAATCTGGGCTATGCAACCCCTTTTCTCAACACTCTAGATATCGAGTGCTCTTGTAGCCTGTGGTCCTACTGTCCAAAGCAATTTCCTTCATTAGTACTATATGACTCTAGGTTCACGTCTCTAGGTTCTCGTACGTTCAGTAACCTATTGATTTATGCTTCTAATTTGTGCTTTGAGGTTTCCATCCTTCATGTATGTTTTCAGGGTACTAGATTTTTTTGGTTTAGTGTGGCAATACTCAAAATAATTATACATATATAACATGAAATCAATCTATCAATCAAGCAAGTAATCCACACTAGCATAGTCAAATTCCAAGCTTCCATCTATGCCTTTAGGTTTGTGTGTCACATACCACCCTCGCCCATCAGCACAGGCTTCTATTGAGAAATTTTACTACACCCATATAATTTCGCAAATGTCTCAATTTCTAAGGCTTCGCAAGCCCTACTATGCTTAACTGTCTCATACCAGTCAAACATAGAGCGTAGAAGTTCTTCCAAAGATACCAATCATTCACCAAACATGGTCTGTCAATCTTCGATTTCAAGATTCCTCCATACCCCCAAATCCCTATGCTTCCCATACCACATAGAAACCAGAGATTCAAGATCCTCCCGATTTCATGTCCTGACCAATCAAGTATTCATTTTCACGCATTTTTAGTCTCTAACTTATGTCTTGTAAAGTTTTATTTAGGTTTATGATTTACTATGACTTCGTGGCAACACATAATCTCTATTGACGAACTCTAAGGTCTCATCCTTTAGTTGAAATATTTCTTTTGCCGAGTTAACTAGCAACCTAACCACCTAAAGAGACATGTATCAATTTATTTAAACCTCCGCCTAGTATATCTAATAACTAAGCTCTGATACTAGCTTTGTAACACCTTGGCCCTTGGTCTGTACGTCTCTCGGGCCCTGCATGGAGATGAGCGCCTGTTTGGCAGGAGAAGCTGAGAAACGGTCGTCCGCCAAGAGCCAGAGCGCTATTGAATCAATCTTCAGTATATCTATTACTTTTAAAACTGTTTTTCTAGTCTTTCTTTCAAGTAATGACAAAATCAATTTAAATAGACGTGAATTTTTTTTTCTTTGAAATAAAATTTCTAAGCAAATGAAATGGATCAGTAAAATGAGAACCTTCAAATCCAACATGTAAACAATTTAAAGATCTCTAAAATAATCCAAAACATTTAATCACACATAAAATGTTTAGTCCAAAAGGAGGGGGCACATGCCTTGTTTCAAATTAAATTACAAAAAGGATAAGATACACAAAAAAATATTTAACAAAATAATGAAGTTTTTCTTAGTATCGGTTGACTCATGCAACGTCACATGTCACCTGAAAAAAAAAAGTGTCGAGAGCCCAGTGGATCATACAACACATTACTAGCATTATTCAGATCAAAATACAAAGCATGCAAATACTTTCATTACATTACAACGTTTCAAACACTTTATTATTTTTTGTTGCAATTAAGACTGAAAGGTTTGTGGCCTCGGTGACCTCCTTGTGGTTTGGGAGCGAATTCGGAGGTAATGCATGAGGGCCGGTTACCTTTCAGGACCTTGACAGGGGGCGTGAAGTCTGAAATGACACCCAGCCCCGCAGTCAGTCTAGTTGGGATACACACGATGACACTCAAAGGTCGGTTATTACCCCGGTACATGGTTATAAAGTCCTAATTTAATTTTTCTTTAGTTTCACAATTACATCGCAAAACATTACATCATAAGTAATATTTCAAGATGCATATAAATCATATGTACTAACATTTAAGACAATCGTGGCATGAATTGTTTCACATTATCTTAGCATATGAGTGGCAATTTTCAAACAATCATCATGTTATTTCAGCATCTAATCAAATATTCTAATCAATAATCACTCAAGAACAATCCTAGCATGTTCCTAAATGGGTAATCAAAATAATCAATTATCATGTTTAGTATTTAAAATTCAAATAATGATAGAGAGTACAATAATCACAACCACCTTTTGTTTGGGTCCCTTGCGCTTCCGTGTCGCCCTTCACCACTCTTTGATTTTTTTTAATCTGAAAAGTAAAAAAATCATTCTATTGAATCTAACGACTCTACTATTCATTCGAATAGAATTTAAAATAGCTTCTCGGGCTTGGATATTTTTATTTTATTTTCTTTGTTTTTCTTTGTTCCTATTTGCCAAAATGTGGAGAGCAAATATTTTTCTTCATTTTTTTGTTTCTTGTTCTTTCTTTCTTTCCTCTTATTTTCTTGCCCAAGATTTGAGTGTAGAAAAATAAAAGTCCATTTTATTTTACTTTATTTATATTATTATTATTATTATTATTATTATTTTTTTTTTTGGGTGAAACTTGTTTATTTTAAATATTTTTATTTATTTATTTATTTTTTCTTCACACATCCTGTGCCTTCGTAACCACATGATTCTCCCTCCTTTTTTGATTATTATTATTATTATTATTATTATTATTTGTTAAACTGTTTAGTTATTTTATTTAATTATTTAATTATTTTATATTTTTAAGTCTCCAAAGTGGTGTGTACCCGTTATAAAATTTCAGGGTATTACATGATGATTGGGATGAAAAAAAGAAACAATAAACTACATAAATAAGAGAATAATATGGTTGAGGTATAAGATAAGATAAAACCCAAAAGGATTATCTTGATTGTAATTAATGTATGAGACCGGTCTCTTAATTGCCTATATATATATATGGCTCCACATCTCATTCTCATCTTATTCAGAAAAGAAAAAAGGAAGAAAAAGATGAAAAAAAATTTATCAATTTCTTGAAGATTCGACGCATTGAATAAATTATTTTTACTTCTTTTCAATTCAGAATTATTATGAAAGTTATGAATTACAATTTTTCGAATGTAGTTTTCAATAGAATTGTTAGCCAATTGTGTGACCTAAAACTAGTGTATGTTTTCACTAGGAGTAAAACTACACAATATATATATATATATATATCATTGTGTTTAGATCAATGAGTAGAACATAGATATATAATTTGTTAGTACCCATGTAGGCCCTAAGAATTTATATGATATTTGGAAGTCGACACATTGGGGGCATACCTATTAACACTAAAATTTTAGTTGGCAAGTATTGAAATATCAAGAATGAAATTTTGAACTTAATGACACTAAAATTAAAATTTTTGGAGGTTAATTGAGATATTAAATTTGCATTTGTGCAATTTGAGGATTAATAAATAAAAATGTATATAAAGTTATATAATATTAAATAATAGAAAAAATGTTATATAATGATATATATACACACACACACACACAATGTTGCATAACATTATGAAATACTTAAGAAAAAAATGCGTAACATAAGAAATAATTGAAAATTTCTTATTTACTGTATTAAACTGCCAAATTTATAAAAGGGTTGGTTATTATATATTGAAAATGGGAAATGTGTCGATGGTATAGATTTTTGGTATTTTGGGTCAATATTAAAGGGTTAATTGCACCAATTGACTGTATTGACCAAATCTATAAATGGATCATAATTGACTGAGTCAATCTTTTGATTGATCAAGGACTATAAAGTTAGATTTGAGCCAAGTTTCATGTAGATATTAAAAGACTACATTAATTATGCAAGATCAAACGTTAGCGGGATGCGACTGGTTACTAGAGGAGCACTGAGAGCTGAGCATACTTATGAGTAGTGTTTTCTAATTTATAATTTAAACTTATTATTCTGGTTATAAATGAAATATTATTACATATTGCAATGCATTTATAATCTTTAAATAAGTTTTTAAATGAAAATGTGCATTGAATCTCGAGGTCTGATGGTATGGGTTAGGGTATTGGATGTGGTCGAGCTTAAGGACTAGATTTCACTATACCTGGAGGTACATTTCGTGTAGGTTCTCAATTGTCCCATTATTGAGGATCCGAGGCTATACCATACATGATGTATGTGCTAGATTCTTATGATGTTATATAAGAATATGCCTAACTATCTGGTGAGCCTGCTCGAGTGGATTTATTATTGCCTTGTAGGCTAGTGAAAGCTTCGGCATGTGTTTTCGGCATTAAAACCATTTTCAAAATAAAAGGTGCACAACTATATTGTGGATTTAGCATGCATTAGCTGTTGCATTCACTCGCATATTATTGTTGTGTATGCATATATGACATTGTTTTATAGAATTTTTATTCTAAGTTATAGATTAGACTAAATTACTTACTGAGTCACTGTGGATAAATTGGCTCACTGGTGACTTGACTGACATAACATTCTGACAAATAAAATTACACCTTACACGCCAACCTATTCTTAAGCTTCAACTTCCATCACTATTAACACCTCAAAACCTCTCATCTTAAGGTCAGGTTGGCACATCTAAAGATCAGTTTTATCTCAATGCAATATGCAATGCATGTAGCACACAGTAATGCAACAACAATATCAAGCCAAATACCAAAAGCTCACACTGTTAACACGTGTTTCGTTTTTGGCATATACTATGTAACCTCTTCACAAATTTGCTGTAATACACAATAAACATGAAACATTAATTATTTCCTATGTTACACATTTTTTTCATGTGAATTAATTTATAATGCTATACAACATTATATATATAATATTATATTTATAACATTACATAATTAATCATAACCTTATATGTTAATCAATTGTATAACCTTATATGTAATCAATTAACATTTTTGTAACATTAATTATACATATATAACCTTGCACATACATATAATATTAATCTATACATTATTTCTGTTGCAACTCACTCTGTGAAAGTGACGTCACGACCGACACATAATACTATATATGCTATACCTACGTATATAATACTATGTGAGCCTCTTATACTCTAAACTACTCAATATCCATAAAAATTTCGACAGAGTCTCCCAAATAAAAATCATTACCTGATAAACATTTTCTCAATCCACCAATTCACAACAGATAATATTCTACATAGCATCATCAATCATAATTCATAATTTAAAATCCACATCTTTTCACACTTTGACCTAATGTAAGCAAATTCACACCCCTCTAGATGATATTACACATACAGTGATAGTTATAATTATACAAAAAAAAAATACAGCGCACAAGATAATCAAGCTTACACACCCAAAAATAACGGAAGAGTCGTCTATTCTTCACGCACTGGCCTCTTTCCTTTTTTATCTGTTCCTGAAATGTTGAAGACAATAAGTGAGTGACAACATGCCCAATGAATAATCTTTATCTATGACATTTAGATGCATTTAAATAACTATGCAGAAAATCAAATTAGATAAAACATTTAAATTCATTATACACATTTAAGCCATACATATATGCACTCAACATAGTAATTATGTTTTTTTCAATGCTCATTTATAAAACATATACACATCCACATCTTTCAGAATTAGAATCAGTCTTACTTCTTGTTTGGCCTAGACAATAGTAAACTGTACCTCTAATTATCATCTACTCCACAATTATTTCGAGGATTATCACATAAAGAAAGGTTGATACTTCTCATGGCTTAGACCCATGTTGATTATCACATAAGAAGTATTATTTTTCATGACCCAATTCATCAAAAGGATTCCCTATTTTAGATTTGCTCTTGCAAATCCAAAACACATTACCGTGTAAATACAATTTTATGAATTTCAAACCAAATGCAACAATTGTGAATACAAATAGCATGTTTACATTCAAATCAATTTTATATCTACAATGTTATATAAATAACCAAGATAAAGAAATACTCATAGAATACCAACAACTTAACCTATTGGGCACGTATTTTATTTTCTGCTATAATGACTAGTCTCTCCTAAATTTACTGTAAAATCCAGTAATACATAATCCATCATTTCATATAAAATATATATTTTCATCTGCATCAGTTCTTATTCAATAAAAAATCAAAGATTTTGACACAATATCACTGTTCACATAATACCAGAAATAATTATTACTCACCAAAATTATTGTCCAATTAATTCCTAGTATCCACTCCAAAATTTATATTTCGATTTAGAACAATTATCCTATCATAGAGTCATCTCATATGCAAAAATCAAATTCAATTCACTTTTATAAATGACGTCTAACGCATTTATTTTTTCATATTTAATCACATACGTGCATTAAACATCACGTATTACTGTGTATTGGCTCGAATAGTCTCAATAACATTTAAAATTAATTTCCTACTCATATACCATATTTTTATAATAGAAAATAAATAAATATGCTTCTCAAATATATTTTTACTAATTTTTCTAATTTTCATGAATAACCCAGTTGGTCAATTATTCACCAAAAATCCAATTGATATCCAAAATTCATAAATTTGATGTTGATATGTACAAATTTTCATTCGCTACATTCGTGTGGGTTTCAATCAAAGTTTTATTAGGGTTTAATATACTCAAAAGCTCATCCAAAAGTTATTCAACTTTGGATATTTATTTTGGTGTGTACATGACAAACCAATGAAAACTAACTACATATCTGAAATCTACGTATCATCAGGAGTGTATTGGTATAATTTTTGCTGAGTTTTACTCATGGTAAAGGAATATCTCGTTTTTGAGTACTATTATAAAACATCCCTTCCAGTAAAAATTAGACCCCTAAGATTGTAGTATGTGACTTATTTTAACATTTTTAGAATAAGAATTGAGAAAAATAACTTACCTTTTCTTGCCCGTCGAGAAAAGCTCAAATTTTCTTTTTTTCTCCTCTTCTTTCCCGTTTCGTTTTTCCCTTGTCATTTTGGTGATATAAGATAAAAGAAAGGATGAAGAAAGGAAGTGAATTGCTTGAAAATTAAAGCAATCGACCCACTTTACTATGATATATTATACTTTAATTATTGTTTCTTTTCTTTTCTTTTTTAATCCCAACCAACTACACCATATATATATATATATGTATGTATATATACATTTAGGCATAAGTAATGTACTTTCTCATTTCCTTAGAGAAAATATAATTTTTTTGAGCAACTTTATTATATACCTATTATTATTCAATTACCAATTCTCTACCCATCTTCCAATTCATATTCTCTAATTATTATTTTATTTTATTTAGTTTCATTTTTTCACTCATCTCTTAAATTATACATATTAATAAATTATAATTTTATAAATACCACTTTATTATTATTATTATTACTTTTTATGCAACGATTATTTTTTTGCAATAACCAATTTAACTTAATTAATTTATACACGTAACATGTAATTTAATAAATGTGTATAATTATACGTATATACACACATAGTTCATATAAATATATGTATTTATACCTATTTATTTTTATTTAAATTAATTTACGTATCACTTTAAAATATGGAATGTTACAATTTCTTCAATTGCACAAATGTAAATTTAGTATACCTATTGATCTTAAAAAATTTCTAATTTTAATGTGATTAAGTTCAGAATTATATTCTGAACATTTTAGTATCCGTCAATGAAAATTTTAGTGTTAATAGATATACCTCTTATGTATTGACTTTCAATTGCCATATAAATTCTTAGGGCCTATACTGGTGCAAATAAAGTATATATCTATATTATACTCGTTGATCTGAATACAATGATGTGTACATTGTGTAGTTTTACTCTTAGTGAAAATACGCCCTAGTTTTTTATCACATAATTGGCTAACACTTTTATTAAAAATTACACTAGAAAAATTATAATTTATAACTTTCATAACAATTCTGAATTGAATAGAAGTAAAAATAAGTTATCAAAGTAGCACATCTTCAAGAATGGGGCAGCTTTTTTTCTTTTTTTCTTTTTTCTTTCTTTTTCTTCTCTTTTTTCTTCTCCTTTTTCTTTCTTTTCTTTTTTTTTTTTTTCTTTCTCTATTGCTCTCCTTTTGTCTTTCCTTTCCCAGATGTTGAGTGGAAACATGAAATGAAATGAAGGGGGAAAAGGCTATTTATAGTTTGGTTTTGGTTTGGCTTAGGGTGGGTCCCATTCTCAATTAATATCAAGATAAATGTACTTCTCTTTATCTATGACTCATAAAATACAACATTATCCTCTTATTATCATTGTTTTTTTCCATCTTATCCATATAGATATATTCTTTCATTATATATACATACATACATTCATACATACATACATAAGTGTATATATATATATATATATATACATATATACACACACACACACACCCACAGAGATATATTATTTATATATGTATACAAGATTTAATTAATTCATTTCATCTTAAAAAAAAACTCCCACTATGAAGTATTTAATGTTATTAATATTACCATCATTAGTTAATTAATTAATTTTTATTTAACACACACATTAATTAATACAATTGTCATAAAATTATGTATTTTCATTTATAATTCATCAATTCATATTTGAAAATACATGTCGAACCCATCAATTTAATGTCCAAAAATACAGGTTGTTACAATCTCCCCTCCTTAGACAAATTTCGTTGTCAAAATTTACTAAGATATCAAAAGATAAAGAAGCAACTCTCATAATCTTAGAAAAATGACTCGCCATGTAGTCTTCTTGCTCCCAGGTGACCTATTTGGCACCATAAAACTGCTAACGTACACGTACTATCGGTATCTCCTTGTTGCGTAGTTTCTTTACGGCTTGATCAATGATTGCTATCGGAACCTTATTGTATGTACAATGCTCTTGCAACTCAACATGTCTCCAATCAATCACATGCGAGGGATTGAGGTAGTACTTCCTCAACATCAATACATAAAACACGTTAACTCTCAACTGATGGTACCCAAATCTCAGATCAATCTTCGAAAACACCTTGGCACTTCTAGGCTGGTCCAATAAGTGATCGATATATGGGAGGAGATACTTGTTCTTGATCGTCACCTTGTTCAGCTGCCGGTAGTCAATACATAGGTGGAGACTCCCATCCTTCTTCTTCACAAACAATACCGGAGCGCCCCAAGGTGACACAATGGGGGAAATAAAGCTCTTACTCAACAACTCCTCTAGCTGGACCTTCAATTCTTGCAATTCCTTAGGCACCATGCGGTAAGGAGGAATCGATACAGGCCGTGTCCCTGGAATGATCTCGATAATAAAGTTGATCTCCTACTTAGAGGGTAAGCTAGGTAGATCCTCAGGGAACACATCAAGGAAGTCTCTGACAACTGAGATCTCATCAATAGATAGTCATGCAAGTGCCTCATCTATGGTCGTCAAGCCAGCTAAAGTATCAACCTCATGTTACGTCACGAATTGGCCCTGCGTACTCTGCATATCTGAAGCTCTACCCTGGAAGACAATAGTGGGTTTGCCTAGAATTTGAAACACAACCCTCCTGGCAAAGCAGTCATCATATGCGTGGTACACAGCCAGCCAGTCCATACCAAGTATGGCATCAAACTCGAGAAACTCCAATACTCGAAGGTCTACTATAGTCTCAAAATCTCCTAGACTAAGTACACATCCCTCGCAGATCATGTTGGGGTAGATGCGTTCTCGACAGTACTGTTCAATGTCAAATAAGTAGGAGCCTTAACTAGTCTAAGTCTCAATCTATCTGCGACACATCCAGAAATGAAGGACAAAATAGAACTAGCATAAATTAATACATAAACACATGAATCACAAATTGAGACAGTACCTTCCACCAATGTCTTCGTCGAATCAGGGTCAGGCTGAATGATGACTTATGCTCTATCTCTAATAACCGGGGTGGAAGAACCAGGACCACCAATAAGAGTTGGACACTCAGCCTTCTTGCGTCCAACCTGTCCGCACTGATAACATGTAAAGGGCGGCCTTTATCCTCCCTGATATGTCTGATTCCGCCCGCGGCCTCTACCACGGCCCCTGCCTCGGCCCCCTGAAAATGTGCTTTACTGTTCTGTTAGTGGGTGGGCCTTCACGGGAGTGGCTCCATGTGTGACTACCTAGGTGGTGATCTGACTAGGAGTGCCACTCGACTATGCCTCATGATACTTCCTCTTCCTCTTTCTCTGGAAGCGAACACAACCCTGATAACCTCCAAACCCACCTCTGTGTGATAGCTGAGTCTGCGATGCGACCTGTTGTTGTGGCTATGGCTGAGGGGTACTGCTAGGGCCTCCCGCTGGATCTCCTCTAGGGTTCGGGCTTTGGATGGAAGTCGTCTGCCTGATGGCGACCCTCAACCCTGGCCGATATAATCTGGATCTCTCTCTGGTCAACAATCAACCCAGGTGCATAGGCCTTTAGCTGTAGGAACCGATGTGTATACTCTCGCATAGTCATGGTCCCCTGGCGTAGGCTCAGAAACTCCACCTTCTTACGTTCCCTCTCAGTCTCGGGAACGTAAGCTTCTAGAAACAACTCCCTGAACCTGGCCCATGAGGTGATCGGGCCCTCAATACTCTCGGTAGAACGCCACCATCTAGCAGCCTCAGTCTTTAGCATGTGGACTGAAAATAGAACATGATCAGCCTCTGATAGTCTCAAGGTCTCGACATTCTTCTCTATCTTCAACAGCTAATCCTCTGCCACCTCTAAACTAATACCGCCTCTGAACCTCTTAGAGCGTAAATCCATGAAACTCTTGAGGAGCCAGGCATGGGCTCTCTCGTCTCCCTGTTTATCTTGTGCTGGGGCTACAGGTGCTACTACCAGCCCAGCTGGTGGCTCAGTTGCCAGTGGCACAGGTGGGGTAGGCTGTAATGCTAGCTCGGCTCTCTACCTATCAGCCTCCAATCGGTCTAGCCTCTCCATCAGCAAGGCTGTCTGGGCCTAAACAACCTCGTTAGAGGCTCTAATTACTGCCTCGAGTCTCTGTACATAGTCTAGGTTAGGCTGAGCAGGAGGGGGAGGTGGTGGTGTCGGCTCCCTAGGCTCAAGCGGTGGTCTGCCCTGCCTAAGTGGTGCTCTACCTTGCTGAGGTGACATATTTATCTGCAGTTGAAATTGGATTGTTGGTTATCAAAATAGACCAGACTCTAATAGTTCACTATCTTTTTATGTTATGTTCAAAATACATTTTATATTTGTTAGTCTTCTCTTCTTTATATGATAACTCGCTTACTTTTGCAATCATTCTGATATCATCTAGGTTCTTCGCTTATTAGTGTTTCTTTTTTTAGTTCCTTTGAACCTAGGGCTCTAATATCAAGTCTTTTTGGGAACCTTTTTCTAAGCCAAGGGAGACTCGACCCGGACAGTGGCCCGACAAACTTACCACGTTGAGTTCGTCCAACCACTGTTAAGCCCTTTCCAATCTTAATCAACACACGATATCAAAATAATTGGAGAACTTAAAAGCAAAAGTAAGCAACATACAAACGAAAGCGTTTCATTACATATTAGTCTTATCCAAAATACATAAATGACCACTTATACACAAACAAAGAGTGGCCAACCTCCAACTAAAAAGACCAAAAGAAAGGGGACAAGAGTTATTCGGGAGTCAGGCGATCACCACGCTTTTTTCCTTTATCAGCCACTGAAGAACCTAAAATAGGGATAGAGTAGTGAACCTAAAATCTATGTGGCTCAGTAAGTAGAAAGATCAGCATGTGAACTATAACCAATACTCCAAAATAATGCATGTATGCATGAGTAGTAAAAATAATATGGCATTTGAAAGCATGTCATAGTATGAAAATAGTTATAAACAATGCATCAATTTTAGAAAATATTTCAAATCCATGCCAGTAAGAAAAACATATCCAGGCTAGGTTAACTCCACAAACCCAACCTATAGTCATTGCTCGAGCGGGTCCTAAGTCAGGTGTATTGGCCACTCGAGTGGGTCGTGAGCTAGGCGTACTCTGCGAATACCCTAACCCTTGGCACTTGGACCTCGAGTCTATCACAATCACATCAAGTACCCTGACCTTGACGCTCGACCCTTGAGCCTATGGTCTCACTACCAGTGTACATCTACCAATCTTGAAACCAATCAGATGTATCTAAGACTTGTGAAACCATTCAAATCATGTCATTTCATATAAGTTTTATGCAAGGAGTAAAAGTCGCAGAAAACACCTGAGTCAAACTACTCACCTTGCTTCTTGTGCACCAATGTCCCATTGACAACCAGCCTAGTCTCGTAGTATTCTCTCGAGTCTGCATCAATAAAACTCAATCTCAGTTCTATTCATACAGTGACCTTCTCTCTAATCTCACCGTCCCTATTCAATTTCGATCGACCTGAACTGTTTCGGTTAATCGATCAAACCTAGTCAACTCTGGTCAATGTGGCCATCCTAGTCTATTTGGTCAATTTGTACCCAAATTGGGTCAACATAGACTATTCAGGTCAAGATTGGGTCAAAATGGTCAAAATCCCCAATTCCCATCACTTAGGCACATCTTTAGCTTATGGCCCTAACTGCACAATAATTTTTTTGATTTTTCTACGGGTAATCCGTACATCAGATTTGAGTCAAATTTGACGGATCTGTGCTAGATGCCTCATATCTTCCTCATAATTTTAAATCATGATTTTAGGACTTCATTTGATAGTGTTTTTAATTGAGATATCAAGGTCTGTGTGTTCTCGGATTCTATGTGACAAACAGTAACTGTTTGCCTAATTTGCCCTACTTATCCATATCAGAATGCTTTGAAATTTGGTACGCATATATTAGACATACTTAGGAATCTCTCCACCAAATTTCAGCTCAAAACACTAAGGTTTGATTACTTAATTCACTTTTAGAATTTTCAGCCAAATTTAGGAATTCTGGGTTTTCTTCCTATCTATGAAGTAAATTTTTCAAATTTCCTGTGATCAATCCAACCGTTGGATTTATGTAAAGATTTTGAGACTTGATCTATTTTTCCTAACAAGTTACCAAAATTTTATTTCATAATTTTTGGATCTCGTTTGATATGTTTTCCAATAGTGATATCAAGATATTCGATTTCCCTGTACTGCATGTGATAGGTAGTCATTAAGTGCCCAATTGACCTATCTTCCAAACTCAGAATGTTGTGAAATTTTTCATGTACATTGTAGGCATATCCCAAGACCTTTTCACTAAATCTCAGCCCAAAATAATCATTTTTGGTTACTCAATTGACTCTTTACATTTTAGTCCTGAAACAGATTTTCAACTTCCAGTTTTTTTAAGCTTTTTAAGTGCCTAATTTCTCCTTTCTACAGGATTGATCCAATGCTTTCCTCTACTGGTTTTAAGGGTTCTTAGATCCCAGAACATTCATCTACTAGATCTCATTCAAAATAACAAGCAAGTATAACCTTAACCACTCTCAATTTCAAGTTTTAACATAGCAACCTAAGGAAATTTTAACTGACAAGGCACATTCGTAAGCATGGTAAATCATATTCACAAAGGATTATGGTTTGAACTTTATACCTTCTTATAGTCCCCAATGTGTGTTTTAATCACTCCAAACTTCAACCTGATCCGATGTTCGCAACCACTTCAAATGGTGGCTCAAAGTTTCTCTCAAGCACAACTTTCCTGCAAAACTACTGTCACAGCTGGTGAACAATCCATTTCAGCCCCCTTTTTGACACATTTATAGAGTTTGTTTGCTTTTTTTCAAAAAATGAAAGTTAGAGTAGATGTTACAAGGTTTAAAAAGAGCTATTATACCTCCAAAATGGACCTCGGATGGAGTATGAACCGGCCCTACGAAGTTCAGATCAACACTCTTTTTGAGTTTTCAGGGTTTCCAAGTGTTGAACAACATGTTTTCTCGGCTGGTTATGTCTCTACTGGTCGAGCAATGGTGGTCGAGGCTTGTAGCGACTTGAAGAGGAGTGTGAGGGCTTTCCAACGAGTGGTTTCTTGCTCAGTTTGGCTTAGGGACGAGGGAGAACGAAGTAGTTAAAGTTGGTCTCTCAAACATGCTTATAATAGTAACAATGGTGGTTTTGTTGCACGGTTTGGGGGTCTTCTTGCATGGCAGTACTTCACCACACGGCCACCCATGTGGCTCATTGAGTTACTTGTGAGGTGCACAAATGTTCATTGCCTGAGCCCTGCCCAACAAAGCTATCGAAGCGAGAAATTCCGGGGGCCAAAAACTACCACCTGCAGTTGTTTTCTTGCTAGAAAAAGAAGGAAAACTAGGTAGCAGAAGAGGGAAGAGAGGAGGGAGGGGGGGGGCGCGGCTGGGATGCCACGCGTGTGGGCTGGCCTAGTGCCAGCCTAGCACTCATGGGCCGAGTGGCTTGTGCCTTATGCGGTCTACCTAGAACGGGCCTGGGCAGTTCAGGCCCAGTACCTAGGTGTAACACCCCAATTTTCGACCAGACCTCCATTCACGTGTGGATTGTGGCCTATTAAAAATCGAGATGCTACTAAAATTTTCTTCTATCAAAAAATCTTTTTCTTCAAAATACAGTTCATAATCATTAGGTTTCAAGTAAATATCTAGATAGATGTTTTAAAACAAAACAAAATATTAGAATAATTTCTCCATGTATTCCTTGGATTTCTCAAAACAATTCATAATTAATGCAGCGGAAATACTTGAAATTGGTATTAAAACTAAAATGTTAAACATATAATATTACTCACAAATTAAATCAACTAAATTTAAAAATCAATTAGATACATGAAATTGTTTAAAAAGGATTAGCAAAATATCACTTCCAAGACCACCTATCCTAGACTACCTCCCCGTAAGGTGTCCGATCAAAGTGCGAGTCTTCTGACGTGGGTTATAGTACTCTAAGTCCATGTGTACCTAAAAGATAAAAATGGGAGTGAGCTCGAAAGCTCAGTGGATCGATCCTACACATCATATGCATTATACAAACCCAATCCAAAACATTACAAACACTTTCAAACATTAGGTGTTCAAACATTCATTTGTTTTAGTCGGAGTCTAAGACTGGAAGAGGGTGGAGATGCCTCTTAGTATTCCCTGTGATCCAATCTAATCTCAGAGGGTTCCAGTAACCATCTAAAATCAATTGACACTCACATCACAGCCTAAGAGAGTGTACTTATCATGAATCGTATTGTCTCCCAAGAACTTCGAGCTATCGCATATAGCTCCAGGTGGGAATACCTAAGATCCACCTTGTAGCTCGACAATCTCAAGCAGTGACATATAGGAGATGTCACCTCAATCCACCTCGGGCTCGTCAATCGCACCGGTACGTGGATTCTTAATAAACCTTCGTCTTATTTTAGTTTTATAAAAGTCAATTCAATCACACCAAAACGCCACTCATATCATAGCAAACAAATCGAACAATGCCAGATATTAACATGGTAAGATAAATGATCAAATGATGAAATCTAATTGCAAAATTTCCTATACATGCATGTCATGATCAAGAAGTAAATCATCACACGTCATTTAACCATACAAACAATTTAAATCAATTTTTCCAAAAATGCTAACAACCTAGAATCCGTTCAAACAAATGTCTTGAATTTTAAATCCGTATAATACATGTGAGTGAGGAAATCATGCCCAACTGATTTTCGAATTTCCTTTTTTTCCGTCCGTCACTAATACTCATTTTTAAGAATGTCGATCTGCACATAGAAAATGTATTATAATAATTATTTATAAGCTCCTAATTTCTTCATTTTAATTTAATTGTAATAATATTCCTAACTAAAGTTTTGAATTAATTTCACGCCTTTTCAATCTAGTAATTTTGACTAATCAGGGTTATTTTCGTGATCAGCTTCATGTATTAAAATTTATTAATTAAGTATTCTTCCATTTCTTAGTCGCCATGAATTAAATACATTTTTTCATATCTTAAATAAAATAATTACAAACAAAATAAGACTTCTATTGGTCAAAACTTTAGTTTCTTCTATATTTGAAACTTTTTTTAATTCTTTTTCTTATAAGGAATTTATATTTTCAGAAGTTTATTAGTATTATTATTGTCATTATTTTTACGTATTTAGCTAACTAAATAATTTAAGCTTTACATTTCTAAATTTCTCTTAGAATCTCTTTTTCCTATTAAAAGTGTGTCTAGTTAATTTAGAACTTTATTAAGACTTTCTTAATTTTTAGGTTTTCTAAATATTTATTAACTAAATTTTTAACTCTAGTTTTCTATATTGCTAACCTTTCTTTTTAAATTTCCTACTATCAAAAGGTGAGTTAATTTATTATTATTGTTATTGTTATTATTTATTTTATAATTGGTTCTATCTAAATTTCATTCAGAGTTACAAAAATAATTAATTAAATAAATAATTTATTTAACTAACATCGTACCTTTCGATTTTTCGTCTCGGTTGAATTTCACGTTCGCGAGTTCAACTCCGAAAAATTTCGAGTACGTTAGTTTCACTTCTATTCAACATGACACCACGAAAATCAACATACATCCAATTTCCAAAGCAACTTTGTCATACTATAGCTCAATCAAGGATTAAATTTAGTTATTTAATTTTCTTCTTTTTGAGCCACTATTTCACTGTTATTAAATCAGAAAAGTATGCGACAACATCACTCAGACTTATAGCAACATTACCTTGTCAAGACCAAGATTTCGTTCACACGTTTCCTGTTTTCATCAACGGGCCGAACAAAATTTAAAGCACAGTTGATGTGTTTGTTGCTCCTTCCACTTCCGTTGAACTCTCTCAATTGAACCAAGATTAGATTTTTTAGCTTCAATTCCATCATGCTTTAACAACACAATCCAGCTCCTTCTTCCCCGTTTTCTATCAGTCGACCGAACCAAAATGAGTTCACAACACTAAAAATTTGCAACTCAAGCCAATCTACAACTCAACCCAAGTATAGCCCCATTCAAAACGTGCTCCACTCAACTTATCCAATCCGACCATGAATCAAAGAAGAAAATCAAACTTCTTCTTCTCTGTTTCTAGTAGTCGACGAACAGTCAAAACCAGAAATTTTGATCTTCTAAACCGATCGTTGTTCTGTCCAACTTCTACAGAACGATCAGCAATTCCATTACAATCAACTCCATTCCCCCCTGCTAATCGATGCACTAAGACAACTAAAACCAGCTTCACAAACCTGTTTTCATGATCTAAAACTCAGACATTTGAAGCTCCTGTTCTTCTGTTTCAGCCACCGAACGAACCCAAGAGTGACAGAATTTCTTGGAGCAGCTTCATCTTTCAATCTTTGGGTCAAGAGTTTCAATTTTCTTTTCGTTAAATAATCACAAACCATAAGAGAAGAAATCAAAGCCCAGAAATTTGACGCATACCAGCCATGCATGCCTCCTCTATCCCCTGTTTTCTGGTTCCAAACGCAGAAACTCAAATCAATTTTCTTGTTCTTGAGCTCGTTTCCCCATCTTCATCTTGTTGCCCTTGATTGAATTCGCCCAAACCAGACAGCTAACTTCTTCTTTTTCAATCTTCGTCTTCTTCAGTTTTCTTCTTCGGTTTCCGTCTTCTTCAGTCTTCTTCTTCGGCTTCTTCTTCCCGTCATCGTCCATGGCCTATTTCAACCTTTAATAGAGCTACCAAAATTCCAGAATTTTCTTTCATTCCCCGCCAAAGTATCAACCAGAATTCTCCAGATTTACCATCTCACCGACTGAATTCGACAAAACCAGAATTCTCTGGTTTTTCCGATCCAAATTTTTCCTTTTTTTTTTTTTTTTTTTTCCCAGTTTGCTTGTGCTCTGTTCAGCCAAATTGCAACTTCTGGATTTTCAGATTTTTTTTTCACTTGAGTTATTGAGACTTTATTGTAAGCTGGTATGTATATGTTAATAATAAAATTTCCTTATTCATTTTTTTATACTTCTATTATATGTATAAATTGTTTATTTTAGTTATAATTTTTTTTTCTAATTTTATTTTGGTTTTCAATTAAATTTTATTCGCAACAAGATTTCCATCAATCACAAAAATTTCGATGTTAAATCTCATTCACCATAAATATAATTATGTATAAAATAAAATAATCTAAACTGTTAACATTTTATTCTAATAAAATTTCGATCAATCGTCATCAATCTTTATATTGACTCGCAACGTAACGAGCTTCCAAAATTCTGGGGTGTTACATTAGGCTGCCCAAGTCTGTATATGTTGATTTTTTTTTTTTTTGTTTACTTTGCTTCTCTCTTTCTCATACACATATATATCCAAATTTCCACATTTTTTAAAAATCATTTAATTCACCATTTCTCATAAAAAATCTCCAATTATACACCATTCCTACCATATATACAATTATTTTCTCCAAAAATTGAATAATCTAAAAATTCTATTAATTTCTCTAAAAATTCTATAATTATTTCAAAAATTCAATAATCAATTTCAAAAATTATTTCTCTCAAGAAATCACATTTTTCCTATAATTCCACATATTTTCTCCTCAAATTTGTATTTTTCCCATCATTCTCAATTTTTTCTAATAAATAATATAAAATTGAGAAAAATTGAGGTAAACCCTTGCATTTCCATTAGAAATTTTAGAAAATACATATGTCAGACCCAAATATTTTTTTGTATCAAAACATGGCCTCAAGAACAAGTTTACTACTCATCTTGGGTTTACGAATCATTTAACTAGTTTATCCTTAAGATCAAGTCATTGTACTCTTCTTGAGCTTTGTTTAATGAGGTTAG